>CM063504.1:189411875-189419375 GCA_032207245.1 Pardosa pseudoannulata
TGACCACTGCATTCGAGAAGAAACAAATGTTCGATACTACTTTGGGAGGTTGGTTTTACTAATGGTGTCTATTTAGCGAACTGTCCTTGAACGACAGCTATTTTTAATGATACATGCCGGCACGACACTGGCAGACGTTCTAGGTATATTGAGTTGTAAAATCTCTCTTCATTAATCTAGAACCACAAACCTTTTTCTGCGTCATCACCATGGAATTGGATTAAACTTCAAGAAAAATTCTGATCTTCCCTGCAAAAATGTGGAAATGGGAACAAACTAAACAGACTCCGGTGTACAATCGATAACGACGGACGTTCTAGAATTAAATATGAAAGACTGACAAAAGTAAAGCCGATGTTTGTTCACATGGGGTCTACTCTAGCAGTTTTATCACCCCACCGGAGAAGAGTGATAAGAATGATGGAGTTATATTATTATATCATCCGTATTAGTATTATTCCTCCGTCGGGTGCGGTGATGTCTCACACACACCTCAAAATATGATTTTGTTTTACGCATTCATTCTAAAGAAGAACATTCAGTAGAAAACATTATTCACTTTAAAGAATAAAATTTCCACAGAAAAAATATATTGTTCAGTCTAAAGATAAATATTCTACAGATGAAACATTCACTTGATTTAAAACACATTCGATAGAAAAAACGTTATTATTCACCATTGAAAACTTAATCTCCCTGAAGAAAAATTATTATTCACACTGAAGATTAAGCATTCTATAGAAGAAACATATTATTCACTCTAAAAAAAACATTCTATAGAAAACATATAATTCACTATAAAAGAGAAATATTCTATAGGAAAACATTCTCTCTAAAAATGACACATTCTGTAGAAGAAGCAAATTATTGCTTGTAGAGTCACTTCTAGCAGTTTTTTCTAGCCTGCTTTCTAGAAAAAAAATCTGTTCTCTCTAAAAGAAAAAAATTATAAAAGAAACATATCTATTCTTACGAAAAAACATTCTACAGGAAAAACATATCATTAGTTCTAAAGTAAAACATTCTATGAACAAATATATTATTCACTCAAAAAAAAAAAAGCTATAGTGAAACATATTATTCACTCCAAAAAAAAAACATTCTATTGAAGAACGTACTATCGCTAAAGAAGACACATTCTCTAGAAGAAACATAACTCATACACTCTGAATAAAAACATTCTATAGAAGAACATATTCCCTCCAAACAAGAAACATTCTAAAGAAAAACATTCTATACAATAACATATTATTCTCGTAAAAAAAAAACATTCTACAGAAAAAAGCGTTATGCACTCTAAAGAAATACATTCTAAGGAAAAACATTTTTCACTTTAAAGAAAACCTTTCTGTTAAAAAAATAAATAATCATGTTGAAGAATATAATTTGAGAAAAAAACATATTCACTCTAAAAATAGCATTATCTAGAAAAAATATATTCACTTTAAAAGAAGCTATAATAAAACATACTATTCACTCTAAAGTTAAAACATTCTATGGAAGAAACAGTCGCTTTTAAGTGAAAACATTCTGTAAGAAAAAATATTTTTCACTCAAAAGAAAAATTAAATTAGTCTCTCTAAAGAAAAAATATTCTATAATAAAAAACATATTTTTCATTCTTAAAAAAACAATTCTATAGGAAAAAGACGCATTATTTACTTTATTGAATATCATTCAATCTGTATCAAATTTAGAACATCCTCAAAATTATTTAATACATCTGCAGTGAAGTAACTTAAATAATTTGACTTTAAATGCATTTTATTTAAATCAGCGTAAATTCATTAAAATTAATTAAGTAATGTAATAACAGAGAACAAAAAATTCTTCTATGGAAATTTGAAATCAATACGTGCAATAGTTTTTAATTTGCAATGCACGCATTTTTGGAAAAAAAAAAAAAAAAAAAAAACATTTTGAGTCAAATGCATTTCAGTATTATACTTTCCATAAAAGCTAAGATATTAACTGCAAAGATAATATAGTTTGACAAATTCTTATTCGAATATTTCAATGGGATTTAATTTAAACGGTTCAGAATTGTCCAGCGATCGAATGAATTTTTGAAAGTTTAAAGGCGATGTATCGATTTAAATAATTTGCGAAAACAACTTCAAGCATGTAGACAAGCTACTGATAAAGGAATAAATGCAAACGCCTTATGTGTGAAATACAAAGAGAATAAGAAATGTACATTCACTTAATATTTCTGCATAAAATACAAAGAGTCTTTTTATTTGAAATAAGCAATGACGAGCCAGAAATACACAGGTAAAATCTGAGCTTTGTTTTAGTTTCAAATTAGAATATAGTGTATTGACTTCGGGAAAATTAGAATAACATTTTAGACCCATTACGAAAAAAATGTCTTTTAGTCACAGATTTAAAATATTGGCGATCCACTGGCGACTGTTTACGTTTGATTTTTCTTTTTTTATATATATAAATTTACATCTAAAAATTATAAAGGATGCAATTTGGACGAAATTTAAAATTTCTGTGTCAAATTTTCTGTTATTTTTGGAACTACAAAATTGGCGTTATCTTATCAGTTAAAAAATATTATCATTTATATTTTACAAAATAAAATTTTTATGTATTTTATACGGTATTAATGATGCTTGGCTAGGTGACCAAAAAGTCGCAATATACACCATAAAATTTCGCCAATGTGGTTATATATCAATGCTGTTCTTAAAACACATTGTATTTGAAATTGTATGATATAGCCTATATAAAAATACAGAACACAGCAATAAGGAATTTTAATTTTAAAGGCTCAATTGAATTTATTAAAAAACTTTTATATCGTATAATTTAGCAAAGAACAAAAAGAAATTGTATAAATACTTCTTAAATCGTTCATCTACCATATCATTTTTCTCTGTGGTCCCAAATTATATTTTTAAATATGATAGCGGATTCACTTTATCGCAGTTTCAAAGATGTCAGACGATTTTAGATAGCACAGTATTTTACTTTAATTATAATCAGTATTTATTTATTTAAAAAATTATTCTTTTTAGTATTTAATAGAGGAATTGTTTAGATAATTGCTAATAGAACATTTATTGTACGATGCAAATTAATCGAAGTATAAATTTGAAATTATTGCTAATTAAATATTTAAATAAAATTAATAATTCAGATTAATCTAGGAATGACGTCATAGTGCTACAAAATGTTAAAATAATGTTAAAACCATAGAGGTGAAGTGCGCCCGTGACGTCATTTCCAATTTTAAAAACACTTTTTCCTATTTAATTTTAGCTAAATTACAAAATGTTTATAGTCTCTGGTTGATTTTGAAAAAAAAAAAAAAAATGTTTGAAATCAAAGAGAAAAAACCTGTTAAAAATGGCATATTCAAATAACAGTTTTAAATGTAACTAATAAATGAAATATTTCAAGGAATGACGTCGTACTTCTGAAAAATATTAAAAGAGTTAAAACCATGGAGGTAACAAGCATCCATGATTTCATATGTAATTTTGAAAACATGTTTGCTTGCTAATTTTATTCAACTTAAATTACGACATATATATACAGGCGCCTGGAACCTGGTAGTCCACTCGGCCTGTGATTGGCTGGTAAGTACATTGGCAGCGATTTCTAAAATTGGCGAAATATCTTGGCGTTGCTTTCCACTATTGATTTCTTATCCATTGATTTAAATTGGCTTCTTATCTATTTATTTCTTTCTACTTATCCATTATTTATTCCTTTATTTAGAAGAATTTGGAACGTACAAAGAATGGAAATTGAAAGTTCTAATTGTAAATATTGCAGCTCTGTGTTTTATTAGAAAAATATTTAACAAAGCATGTAAAAGTTTCTCATTCAAAGTAAACTATAATTAATTTACTGTGTAACTTAACTTTAATTAAATATCAGTAAGCCTTTCATTAAGTATGTACTCACCCCCCCCTCCCTTTAAAAAAAAATTATATGTATGATTCTGTTTCTTTTTGATTGTGGATATAATATACAAATTCACAGACAGCTTCGCCAAGATATTTCGCCAATTTTAGAAATCGCTGCCAATGTACTTATCAGCCAATCACAAGCCGAGTGGAATACCAGGTTTCAGGCGACTGTCTATCGTCTGCGACTGAATTTGAATGCAATGTTTGAAATCAAAGGGAAAAAGAACTCGTCTAAAATGGAATAATTAAATACCAGATTTAAATACAAAACACAGCAATAAAGAATTTTAATTTTAAAGGCTCAATTGAATTTATTAAAAAGCTTTTATATCGTATAATTTAGCAAAGAACAAAAAGAAATGGTATAAATACTTCTTAAATCGTTCATCTACCATATCATTTTTCTCTGTGGTCCCAAATTATATTTTTAAATATGATAGCGGATTCACTTTATCGCAGTTTCAAAAATGTCAGACGATTTTAGATAGCACAGTATTTTACTTTAATTACAATCAGTATTTATTTATTTAAAAAATTATTCTTTTTAGTATTTAATAGAGGAATTGTTTAGATAATTGCTAATAGAACATTTATTGTACGATGCAAATTAATCGAAGTATAAATTTGAAATTATTGCTAATTAAATATTTAAATAAAATTAATAATTCAGATTGATCTAGGAATGACGTCATAGTGCTACAAAATGTTAAAATAATGTTAAAACCATGGAGGTAAGGTGCGCCCGTGACGTCATTTCCAATTTTAAAAACACTTTTTCCTATTTAATTTTAGCTAAATTACGAAATGTTTATAGTCTCTAGTTGATTTTGAAAAAAAAAAAATGTTTGAAATCAAAGAGAAAAAACCTGTTAAAAATGGCATATTCAAATAACAGTTTTAAATGTAACTAATAAATGAGATATTTCAAGGAATGACGTCGTACTTCTGAAAAATATTAAAAGAGTTAAAACCATGGAGGTAACAAGCATCCATGATTTCATATGTAATTTTGAAAACATGTTTGCTTGCTAATTTTATTCAACTTAAATTACGACATATATATACAGGCGCCTGGAACCTGGTAGTCCACTCGGCCTGTGATTGGCTGGTAAATACATTGGCAGCGATTTCTAAAATTGGCGAAATATCTTGGCGTTGCTTTCCACTATTGATTTCTTATCCATTGATTTAAATTGGCTTCTTATCTATTTATTTCTCTACTTATCCATTACTTATTCCTTTATTTAAAAGAATTTGGAACGTACAAAGAATGGAAATTGAATGTTCTAATTGTAAATATTGCAGCTGTGTGTTTTATCAGAAAACAAAGCATGTAAAAATTACTCATTCAAAGTAAACTATAATTAATTTAATGTGTAACTTAACTTTAATTAAATATCAGCAAGCCTTTCATTAAATATGTACTCACCCCCCACCTCCCTTTGAAAAAAAAAATTATGTATGATTCTGTTTCTTTCTGATTGTGGAAATAATATACAAATTCACAGAAATCGTCGCCAAGATATTTCGCCAATTTTAGAAATTGCTGCCAATGTACTTATCAGCCAATCACAAGCCGAGTGGAATACCAGGTTCCAGGCGCCTGTCTATCGTCTGCGACTGAATTTGAATGCAATGTTTGAAATCAAAGGGAAAAAGAACTCGTCTAAAATGGAATAATTAAATACCAGATTTAAAATTAACGAATAAATGAAATATTTCAGGGAATGACGTCATTATGCTCAGAAACAACAAAATTAATAAACAACAAAATTAAACCATGCAGGTAAAGTGCATCCGTGACGTCATTTGTAATTTCGGAAACATCTTTGCTCATTAATTTTATTCAAGCTAAATTACATATTTATCGTCAGCGGCTGATTTTGAAGGCAATGTTTGATATCAAAGGAAAAAATTTATTAAAAACGGCATAATAAAATACCAGATTTTTTCAAGTAACAAATCCCCTATATAATAATAGCCTAAGTTATCTGTACGTCTCTCCTCGATTTAATGAAGCGGTTGGACCTGGAATGGATAGAGGCATCCATAGTTAGCAAAATTCAAAGAGAGTAATGTTTATCTTTTCCTAAACTATAGATCCGATTCTAAAATAAATTGGTATAAATATGCTGCTTATCGCAGCAAAAAATACTGTCTCCTTTAAAACGTTCAAAATCCACCCCTTCTTATCGTTTAGTGCCAATATTTCAAGCCCTATTTTCCCCAGTTAAGAGCAGGCGATTAAATTTATCAATTTATCACATAATAAATAGGTAAAAATAACATTTTTTCTAGCATTATGACGTCATTCCTTTAACCATCTCATTTAATCATTTCTTATTTTAATCGTTATTAAAATAGTCTAGACTATTGTCATACGTTTTATCCCTAAACTTGGATATTACGTAAATAATTTTCTTTTATTTTATATTTGACTTAAATAATAAGGCAGTTTTTCGCGAAGTCACGAACTATTACAATGCCCTTCTCATGTTTACAACAGCCAATAGACAAACAATAAACTGCCCTTCCTTTTGAAACTAAGACAGAATTGTCATAATTTGAGAATTTGCCCTGCAGCGTGAAATCGCCTTATAGTATAGGTACATGTATGATCATTTTAAATTTAATCATAGATTACTTTTTTATTGCAAGATAATTCTCAGACAAAAAAACAAACCACAAAATACTTTACAATTTTGGAAAATTAAAAATTTTACTGATCCCGTCATATGACGGGCTATATGCTAGTAAATAATATATTTCAAGGAATGATGTCACAGTTCTAAAAACAACACTGGAGGTAATGTGCGTTCGTGAAGTCATTTGTAATTTTGAAAATATGTTTGCTGGCAATTTACTTTAAGCTAAATTTCAACATATTTATCGTCTGCGGCTGATTTTGAAAGCAATGTTTAAAATGAAAAAAAAAAAAAAAAAAACTCGTTAAAAATTGCTTGAAACTAATTCGAATTTTAATAAACTGACTTCAAAATGTCTTTCGTGGTGTCATAGAAAATTCCGGTACCAATTTTATATACATCGATGATTATTGGTGATAAAGGTACCAAAGAAGGTTTGTTCACTCAAATATTTGCCTACAGTGGAAATCTTTAAATTGACATCAAAATGTTCAAAATTAAATTTCCATGCAAATTATAACATATTAGCGATGTTTGACTAGGCATCGGCCTAGTCAAACATCGCTAACATGCTATAATTTGCCTCGTTTACATCGTTTGACTAGGCATTTGAAAAAATTGGCCAATACAAAATGTCGCCAAAGGGATCTTATAACAATGGTGCTCCTAAAAAGCATTGCAGTTGAACACCGTATAAATAATACCGCCTGCATTTAAACACAAATATTTTAATTTTTTACAAGAACGACCAAATTAATTTACCAAAAACCTTAAAATTTCCGTACATTTTAGAAAAAGACAAAAAAAATAATGTAAACAGACTCTAAATTCTTTATCTACCATTTTGTTTTATCATGTTTAGTACTTAAACCATAACTGTACGAATTGATCAAAATATTAATCGTAGAATAATTAACATGAAATAA
>CM063504.1:189429375-189431875 GCA_032207245.1 Pardosa pseudoannulata
GAAATGTGATAAATGGATGAATTTGATCGCCTGTTCTTAACCGGGGAAAATAGGGCTTGAAATAATGGCATTAAACGCTCGAAAATGGGGGAAGGAGTGATTTTCCAACGTTTTCGAACTCGCTTTGAATTTTGCTAACACTAACTCATGAAGAATCCAATATGGATAACTGTATCCATTCCGGGTCCAACCGCTTCATCCATTCGAGGACAGACAACTTAGGCTGTTATTACATAGGGGTTAGTTTAATTCATTTAGTTAAAATGCCCGTCAAGCCAGAACCTCCAAATACCCCGCGACTGCAATTACTTTATAAACAAACACAACTTAAGAAAATGTCATTGTTACACACATTCGCTTTTGACGGACCTCTCTTGGAGTTTCTATGGTATAAAAGGATGAAGTGTATGTCTTTTTTCTAATATTTTAGAGTGTCTAATTGTGATGTGTTTTGTCCACAGTTTGGGGACAGTGGCCTCCGTCTGTTGTCGGAACACCTCCCCAATCTCCAAGTGCTCAATCTGTGCGAGACCCGAGTCACGGACGATGGACTCGCGGCACTCACAGGTCAGTCAAATATATATTACACATTCATTATGTATGCACAGAGGCTGTTCGCACATTTTTTAGACGATTTTGGTTTGCGCTTTTAAAAAATCGTTTACTTTAATATAAATAAATAAATTGTACTATGTTTTTAAAAGTCAAAATTATCGTCTGCGACTGGAGAGGTTTGTTTTTATTCAAAATGGCTTTTTTTAACAAAGCAGTGGTTCGAAGGTTATATTGATGCCCTTTTCGAAGAGAAGAATTCCTATTCCGTTATCCTAAAACGATGCCAGAATCGTGGTTTTGTGATATCTAAAGCGTCGATAGGTAATATCGTCAAAAAGAAATGAAAAAACATCAAATGGGACAAAAATTCGAAACAAGTATACAAGGAAAAAACGAACATATTCGTTTTTTCCTTTTCGTTTTTCATCTTCACTATTGCAAAGGTACGTTTTTTTTATGTTAAAAAAATCTCCCTAGTCAAAGGACAGTTCCAAAATTATGAAAATGCTCGGTGTCCACTGTAAACAAAACGATAAAACGTCGATTTAAATCTTAAAAAAGCGATAAAACGAAATGTGCATCGTCTTTCTCTAAAGCAGTGGTCGGGGAACCGGGGTAAATTACCCCAAATGGGGTAAAAATGAAACTTTTTTGAGTAAAAAGTATATATTTTTAATTTGCTATTTTATAAACTTGTTAGTATTTTTTTCAACTTAAACAATTTAGCGACATATGCAGGCCACGCCATCTCACTACCCACCACACTAAAGTGTTCTCGCCATCTCACTACCCATCACCAACAACATATTTGTGCTACCAACATATTTGTGCGAACAAGGCTTTTCCACTCTAATGAACATAAAAACGAAGACCAGAAATCGATTAAACGCCGAAGACTGCATTCAAATCGCTCTTACATCAAAAAGTCCTAATTTTGAGGCAATTGTATCGAACATAAAACAACACCATTTCTCCAAAACGTGAAAAAAAATTTCAATTATTCTTTTTTTTTTTAATTTTTTCAATTCTAATTATTGTTTGTTTTTGTTTTATTATTATTATTATTATAATTTGTTACAATACCGTTATGGATTACTAGGTATTACATTGATAAATTGAATAAATAAAGTTTAAATAAAATTTTTAGTTGTTTTCTTTTCAAAATTATCATGGGGGGCTATAATATGAAAGATGCTAAAAAGAGGCGATTTCGTTTTTTTTTGCTCTTCGCCATGGGGTAATATCAACTTACACAAAAATATTTTGGGGTAATGATTAAAAAAGTTCCCCGACCGATGCTCTAAAGCATATCGCCGAACGCAGGACACGCTGCAGAATTCTGTACGAGAAAAATTTATATAAAGAAAAATGGAAAAAAAATGGTCACAATAGATGAATCATGGGTATATTTTATGATTCCAACAAAAAAGAGCCATTTATGGTAGAAAAAAATTAAGTGCATAGTTCAAAGAATCGAAAGACAGTTTTTGTAAGGGATTCGTGATTATTGCTGGTTTTGTATATAATGGCAAGTAAAAAATAAATTGAGTTGAAAAAATGTCAAGATTAACTCCAAATACTACCGGGAACCTATTTGATATCCCGTTTTTTCTGAATGGAAAACTATCGCTTTACCCGCAGTGCCATCCATCTGTGGAACTCCATCGAGACAAAACTAGCAGTCATGCATCAGAATGCACTGTAAAAGAAATGGAACAAATATCCGGTATGAAGGACCTACCCTTCACTGATGTCCCTACTGAATCTCCCGATGTATCACCTATGTATTTTTGTGCTTTTAAAATCTGCGTTATCCAAACGTCGTCTCCAAACCCTTACAGAACTGTGGACAGCTGTTCAGGAGGAATGGGTTAGAATACTTCTCCTGACACTTCAAAAGGCATCATTATCCTGGAAATGACGATGTCATAAGATAGTCCAGAAT
>CM063504.1:189441875-189449375 GCA_032207245.1 Pardosa pseudoannulata
ACGGTTCGAGGCGCACCCATGGCGAAGGAACAGGTGGGAAAAGATTAAAGACTCGTCAAAACCAACACGGGGTGGTGAAGCCTATTTGATGACTATCGGGAAAATTAGCGAATACATTAACAAGTTCGGACGCCACCCTTCCGAAAACTAACCTCATATATTCATCTTAGGAAAAGATCGAAATTTTTTTTTGTCAGTTATTTTGCCTCTTCCCTCTAAATTTTTGTCCCTATCTCGCTGAGACATCGGAGAATAAAGAATAAAAAAACACATCCCGCCAAAAGTTGGCGAGGCAGCTCAAAAGGGTCGCCAGAGGGCCTTTTTTACAAAAACAAAGAATGTCGTTTGCTTTCATTTATCTGCTGTCTTCGCGCCAAACGGCGACGATTTCGTTTAAGTAAAATGAATCGACGGCCAAACGAATTATCGGACGTAAAAAAAGGAATATTCGATTATTGTCGGAACGCCATTTTTCACGGCAGTTATTAGGTCGGGACGTCGCTGCCCTGTAATTAAATAAAGCTACTGAGCAAACAGAGGTGTTGGGTGTGGAGTGTTTTTTTTTTTTTTTTTAACTCGATCGGTTATTGGTGTTGTTCGAGAGAGGTGTGACGGCCCGATTAACTTTTTGAACTGCACCTTTTTTTTCCCCGGTGCTGTCGGCAGATCTTTTGCCCCGGAATGATTCATGGGGGGAAAGGTGCTGACAGACCGCTCTGTTCACTCGATAGCCTAGGCGAGAAGAACAGATCACAGCGAAATTTTATTCTGAAAAGTTAATTTTGGTATTTATGCACACACATTTATACAGAGAGGAAAATCAGTTATAATAACGATTATTGTCGGAACGCCATTTTTCACGGCAGTTATTAGGTCGGGACGTCGCTGCCCTGTAATTAAATAAAGCTACTGAGCAAACAGAGGTGTTGGGTGTGGAGTGTTATTTTTATTTATTTTTTTTTTTTAACTCGATCGGTTATTGGTGTTGTTCGAGAGAGGTGTGACGGCCCGATTAACTTTTTGAACTGCACCTTTTTTTTCCCCGGTGCTGTCGGCAGATCTTTTGCCCCGGAATGATTCATGGGGGGAAAGGTGCTGACAGACCGCTCTGTTCACTCGATAGCCTAGGCGAGAAGAACAGATCACAGCGAAATTTTATTCTGAAAAGTTAATTTTGGTATTTATGCACACACATTTATACAGAGAGGAAAATCAGTTATAATAAAACAAGGGGGAAAGGAAAAATATATAAATGAGCGATAAATTATATGTACATAATTTTTTTGTTACTTCTGTCATCCAAGCGGATTTATTAACTCTCCAAAAAACAGGAAGGTCATCAGGTTTTACATTTTTAAATGCATGGGGTTTTGCCCATTACCATGGGATTCAGTTTTTCTCCAGTCATACTAGCCCATTGAAGAAGAGTAAAATGTTGTTTTGAAAGTTTTCCTCTTTTGCAAGAGTCACCCTTCATTACTAGACTTCTATCAGGCATTGCTCCGCATTCATCAGCATTAAAGAAGTCCTCATCTTTAAAACCTTTAGCAAACTCTGGGAATTTTTCATTAAACTTCTCCACCACTTCATCTGAAACCTCATCCGATTCCCCACACAACACGTTTTGAGAAATATCGTATTGTAGTTTGAATTTTTCAAGCCAACTTGCTGACGCTTGGAAGTCGTCAATTTCGAATTCTTTTGCACATTTTTTTGTTACTTCCTGAAGTATAGTCCCCGATATTCTTGCATTAATTGATCTCTTCTCTGTAAACCAAAAATTTTCATTCAGACATCGTGACATTTTTCTCCTTTCTTTGAAGTTCCCCGTATTCGGAAGCATCTTTCCAGTATTCTTCCTTGCGTTTTAAAATGTTGCTCACAGTTGTCTTACTCACACCAAATTTTTCTGCTGTCTTTCTTTGGCTACTGCTTTCCAGAAAAGTAAGAAGATCCACTTTCTCCTTTAAGTTCTCTTAAAGCTTTTCTTTGCTCCATTTTTAATAAAAGTTCTCAAATAAACGACTGGTACTGACACGACACTGGTAAGAACAGAAATGTTTTCACATGTGAGCGTACACTTTTTTCCATTTTGCGTAGTTCGTTCAATGCTAAGCTACAACATAATCTCCTGACATTTTTCGACAGATTTCAGCAACAGCCATCGATGAAAGCGTGCAAAGTGCTAGAACATTCTCTTCAAATTTTATTTCCCTCCATAGTACCTACTGTGAACAATGATGGAGTACCAAAGAAGGGGATCGAGAGTGTTTGAGGTAATCTTTGACTGTACATTGAGAAATTCTGCCATGCAGCCAAATCTAATTCAGAAAACAAATGGTCATTTTTCTCTAAAAAAAGGAACATCAACACTGTTCGAATAGAGAGAAATCCAGAAAATGCGTAGACATTCAAACTAATTTTCTCAAATATGATTCAATTTGGAGTTTTTCTTTATTACATATATACATTTTAAAAATTCTCGGCCTACAAAGAAAAACAAAGAATTAAAATTTTTTTTTTATTTATTTGCAAGCCTCCAAACACTTATCAGATTTCAGCTTTTATCTTAAAATACGTTTTTTAGTTTGCAAAGTTTTTCATCTTAACTTTCCTCATTGATGTGAATCTTCCCCGAGCCACAAGTTTTGAAAAAAGATAGGTGTTGCTATTTTAATATTGCATGTGGAAGCACCTCATAGCCCAACTCGTGAAGTTTTGCACCAACAATAAGAAGCATGCAGGAGCGTTTCTTAAAAAGCACTTTCTTTTTGGCTCTGGACGATACCAATAGCGTCGTTAACTTCATTAAGCTTGCATAAATGACCCAGTTATTCTCCCATTTCCATCTTGACATCCTTTACAATCCCAGAAAACTGTAGCCTTGACTTTTCCTTGCAGAAAACTTTTTGCTTTCTTTACAGTTCTCACCCACCCACTGCTTGGATGTTCTTTTGTCTTATGTTTAGTGTGAACCCATTTCTCCACTAATTAAGAAATTCTTGGATTTTTTATACAGTCTAAACACTGTTGAGAAATGTTTAATCGTCTTCGTGGTCAGATGAACAATGCGGCACATCTTGCGATAGCTTTTTCATGCCAAATTCTGCAAATGTAGTGTACCCGGTCATTGGATATCTTTGTCATAGCTCACGTACCTTTAATCTGCGACATTCAGTATGCATTGTGAATGGCAACATTTTTCGGCACTTTAGCGTTCTTGGCGTCCTGAACGTTCATCATCTTATCGATGTATGACATAAAACTCAGCAATTTTTTATGTAAAAGAAGGAGAGAATCCTAATGCTAGTTCGGTTTGTATGTCTGTTGGGCTTTGTCTTTTTAACACAAAAATATTTAATCACGACGGATCTCAATCAGAAAAAAATGATCAAAAGCGATTACTATACCAAAAATCAGGAATCGAGTAATTGGCACTTTGCAACGAACTAACAACAAGTCTATGAAAAATAATAGACGTTGATCACGGGGGGTTACCGAGAACTTTACATCGTAACATATACATATATATATGTGTATATATATATATATATATATATATATATATATATATATATACATGCATATATATAAACATATATGCATGTTTATATCTATATATACATACGTATGTATATGTATGTATACATATATACATACATATACATGCATATATATATTTATAATATATATATATATAGATTATATATATTATACATATACATATATATATATAATATATATATACACACATATATATATATTATACATATATATACATATATTTATAATAACATATATATATGTACATATATACATACATATATAATATAAATACATATATACATATATATATTTATATATATATATATATGTATATATATATTTATATATACATATATGCATACATACACATATATACATAGGTATATATGCATACATATATATATATTATATATACATATATGTGATAACTTATAATAACGTCAACATAATTTAAAAATAATGTAGAATGTAGTAACCGAGTAGATGGATGCAGACGTTCACTTGCAAAAACATCTTTTATTGAGAACACCAGATAACACACAAATCACCGTTGGGAAAAAAACAACACAAACACAGAAAATATTTGTTGATATATTACATCGCGATCTCAAAGGAAAAGGCACGAAATCTGTGTGCTTGGCCTTTTATTAACTTTTGTAAGGGGAGTGGCTCCAGGATGGATGTCATTCCGTTAATGAATCACTTCACTTTATTTACTTCCAGTTTGTTCTACAAGACATCGTACGTCCCAATGCGTGGGGAAATGAATGAACAAGGCTTAGATTTTACGTACAAGGTGCCAGGAAATGAGTGTACATCGCTATTACAATGAAAAGTGTGTTTTAGAAATTCTTAACAAGGAATCTAGATTTTTAATTGAGAACAGAAAACATTTAAGTTAGTATTTTATCCTAATAGATTTTTTTTTTTTTTTGCAAATATGCATACATTTATCATATTATATATATATATATATATATATATATATATATTATATATATTATAATCCATTTTATAAAACTCCTTCACAAGGAGAAAGTTCAACAGCTAGATTATAAAGTACAAAGATGCAGTCGGGTCTCATATTCAAGAGAACTCAGAAGTCTAATTTAAAACTTTATTTCAGAGCGGCAACAACATATGTCCTTCTGGAAAATACAATCCAAAGCACAGAGTTCACTCTGCTCTCACACAAGTACAAGAGCGCTGACAACAAGAATTTTCCCACAACAAAAACAGCTTAATAAGCGAATTAAATGCAATATCCGCAAAACGCGAAAACATGTTCCGCCAACACCTGGGAAACTGCTGTATAGACAGAAAGTTTACAGTTTTATGACAGAAAGGAATGTTAAGTGAAAAAACTCTGTTGACCACCATGTTGAGACTGGAAAGATATTTAGATGAATTAAAATGGAAGAGAGGAGTTTTTTGAAGAAATATTTAAAGTTAAATAATTTTGATATAATACATGTATATATAAATATATATATATATATATATATAATATACATATATATATATTATACATATATACATACATACATATATTTATATATATATATATATATATATATATATATATATATATATATACATATATATATATATATATATATATATATATATATATATATATATATATATATATATATATGCTGTCTGCCAATAGGTATTTGGATACCTATGAAAATGACGAAATCTGTTGTCCTGAGGTACGTCACGGCCTCCGCCGGTATACATCGTGTAGGAAACAACATCGGCACGAGTCGCATGCAAGAGGCAGCGCAGTTCGGAGCTCTCTGATTTCGAGAAAGGTGAAATTATCGGGTATCAGAAATGGGGCCGATCCTTAAGGGACATATCTAGCGACCCGAAATCGACAGTGGCCTATATGATTAAGATGTGGAAGGTGAGCGGTGATTGTCGGAATGGGCCCCGACCAACGAAGCTGGGAGATAGAGTGCTACCCAACAGACGGCCCTCATCTGCAACAGGCATCTAGGAGTATTATTTCAATGAATAGCATCCGTAAGGAAACGAATCTGCTTGGTTTTCACGGTCGTGCTGCTGCCCATAAGCCTTTGACCACAGTCCAACCGCGCTGCTCGGTTCATGGGGTGCAAAGCACATCGACATCGGACCGTAGATCAGTAGAAACGGGTTCTTTGGAGCGACGAATCAAGGTTCACCCTTTACCGTTCGGATGGCAGGGTCTGGGTTTGGCGTCTGCCTGGAGAACGTCAAATGCCAGACTGCATCGTGCCAACAGTCAAGTTTGGCAGATGTGAAATTATGGTCTGGGTGTGTTTCTCCTGGTATGGACTGGGACCGCATTCATGGTACGCTCAACGCCGATGCCTACTGCACTATTTTGGATGACAATGTGCTTCCTACGTTGTGGCAGTATCACGGGTAGGACCCCTGTTACTTTCGGGACGACAATACCAGTTGTCATGTTTCGAGGTTAACCAAGGCGTGATATGGTGCCAATAGATTTCATCGAATGGACAGACCTGAACCCTATCGAGAACCTCTGGGACGAGTCAGATCACCGAATGAAGGGGTGCACTACCCGTCCCAAATCGGAGAAGGAACTTGTACGTCTACTCCAAGCCGAGTGGAAGACAATAACACGAGCTGTAATACAAAGACTTGTGGAAAGTATGCCCCGGTGGGTTCAGACTATAATTGCCTCTCGGGGAGGCTCTACCATCTATTGATTTGGAATAAAATTAATTTTTCTTTTCTATCACAGGTGTCCAAGTGCTTATTGGTAGACAGCATATGTATATATATATATATAATATATATATATATATACTATTCATTCATTCATATATATATATATATATATATATATATATATATATATATATATGTAAACATATTCGTAGAAAGTACGTATATATGTACGTATTTAATATATAATTTTAAAAATATGTACGAGCCAAGTCACAGCGACATTATTCAGTACCCGCTGTTTATGAGTCCAAACCCAGGTAAGCGAATGACCAGCGTCCACTACCTTTTACCGAATGCTCCAAAACAATAGAACCAAAGAGATCGTTCGAATTCTTCCCACGAGGGCAGTCCACATCCAGCTGCTCACCCATATCTCTTCCTCAAACGATTTCCCACGTCATTAATGCCAGACGGATTCTTCAGCGATATTCTTTGGAGTTTCGCGCGCTCTGCGTTAAACGGCCGTTCGTGCGTTGCGTTGATGACACCGCCCTCTCGTGGCGAGGCACGATATCGTGCCCATTACGCGCCAATTACCGATCGATACTTTTTCTATGTCTTGACTTTTGTTTTTTCCGTTCGTGATGCTCAATGCGATTTTTCTTGTTTTCCGCACAGGTGAACAGTGGAACGAACGCTAGAGGTGTTTTCAATACCATCTACCCAACAACGATATTGTTTTAAATTATACAATATTTTATACACGTGTATATATATATATATATGCATGTATTTATATTTATATATATATATATATATATATATATATATGCATGTATTTATATTTATATATATATATATATATGTACATACACAAATATATACATACAGTTATGTTTATATTTATGTGTGTATATATACATATATGCATATATATATGTGTGTGTGTGTATATATATATATATATATATATATATATATATATATATATATATATATATATATATATATATATATATATATATATATATATATACAGAAATATATATAAGCAATTATGATTATTTTTATGTCTATGTAAGTATATATAAATATATATATATATATATATATATATATATACATATATATATATATATATATATATATATATATATATATATATTATATATATATATATATATATATATGCATGTATTTATATATATATATATATATATATGCACATACACAAATATATACATACATATATGCATATATATAAATATA
>CM063504.1:189474375-189479375 GCA_032207245.1 Pardosa pseudoannulata
GTAGATTTATTTTAAATCTTAAAATAAAATCATCATACGATGTCCACCTACGTGCCGGGAAAAATGCACAAGAACCAAAAAAAAATAAAAATACATCCAACAATCCTCTTATATATCCTGCAGCAGACATCGCATGAAATTTAACATATCCATACAACTTTCTCTCCCACTCAGCCAATCACAGCCAATCACAAAATGACACAGTTCGTAGCTGCCGAGTGAGAGTGGAAGTCGCAATCAAACATACAGCGAGAGTCAGCATAACTGATGGCGATTAAGAAGCCTCGGTTAACTTTAAACAAAACAAAAACAAATTGCCGGGATTCACCGGAGGTTGAGAAGGTGCCCATTCGGCTGCCACTTCTAACACGTTGCCTTATCACAAGTCATAGTAAAGGTATGACGTATGAACGGGTTGATAATAGCAGTTATCCCACGAGAAATATGTAGGTTCATCGGGAAAAAAAGGAAACTGAATACGCTGCTTTTCAACGCGTACAGTTTGACGTACGATTAAACAAAGTATACATTCCATTATCACTCGTCGTAGTAGAAGTATGACGCATGACTTGGATAATAATTTGTTATCACACAGTAAGATTATTCAGGTGTTAAAGGAATCGTAAACAAAATCCGATACTTTTTCAACGCGTAACAGTTGACGTATGATAAAACAAGGTAGACGCTGCCTTATCACACGCCATAGCAGAAGTATGGAGTATGAATTGGTGGATAATTGTTGAAACAAGCAGAGAAATGAATCCTAAACAGAATTCGTTGTTTTTTCAACGGATTCGAGCAGTCCTTAGAAAGCTGAACTGAGTGCTTGAAAATCGGACGGTGGATTCCGTTACATCCCCTGTGTCCAGTTTGGGAACCCCTTTCCGCAGTGGAATTTCTCTTTCTGCCAGGGAATAAATTTCTCCGACCCGGATGTGCGATAAAAGCCTTGGTTGCGGCCTCTCATTTCCGAGATAGGCGATCAGGAATAATATGGGCGGAGTCGGTATTGACAGACGGGTCAAATAGATATATCTCTGTTATCGGAACACAATATGCTAATACTCCACCGGAGGGGGTTCGCACCATTCGGGTGTGTTCCACCCAGAAGCGCGAAATCAGGGGAAAGGAAAATTCTTATTGGAACTAAGTTTCTCCTCACACTTTGACGTTATATTATATTTGCATTGTTTTAACTAATCCGTTTTAGAAATCGAACGTTATGACTCAAGTAACAGATACGATAGGAACCAGATATTTTTGGGGGCGGGTTTAATCCCCTATATAATAATAACCTAAGTCTGTCCTCGAATTTATGAAGCGGTTGGACCAGGAATGGATACAGGCATCCATATTGTATTTTTGATGAGTTAGGGTTAGCACAATTCAAAGCGAGTTCGAAAACGGTCGAAATCCACCCCTTCCCCCTTTTTCGAGTGTTTAATGCCCTTATTTCGAGCTCTGTTGTCAATAGCGGAACATTTAATTTATCCATTTACCACATAATAAATAGGTAAAAGTAACATTTTGTTTCTATCATTATGACGTCATTTCTTTAATCATTTCTAAATTGTTTAAATATCGTCTGCCTTATTTTCATCCGTTTTATCGCTGAACTCAGATAGGACGTCAATTATTTTCTTTTACATTTGGTTTCAATAATAGTTTAGTTGCATACGTGATCATTTTAAATTGAAGCGTCGATTATTTTTCGTTGCAACGAAAATTTGATCGCCGGTATTCACAGCAAATTCTTTTCATAAAAGTCTAGGAGTGTATTTCACGGACTCATAAATATCTGGCGTTTGAGTTATATATCTTTGAAAATGAAGAATCTTTGAAATGAAGCAGACGGTTTGCGATCGATTCGCTCCATTTTGTACATCATTCCTATATACCGCCCAATAATCAGTGTGAATATTAAAACTTCTGCTGTTCATCCTATCCCGTAATAGGACAAGATACATTAAAGTTGACAACGAACATGCGGTCAGTAAAGATAATCAAATGATGGAGCGCGTACCAGATCATTCTCACCCAAAAAACAAACCATTTTTTTAACCTTCCTCGTAGGGTACTTTAAGATTCTGGTTTGGTTTGGCTTTGGAGCGCAACAGTCTACTTTTCGCAACACGAGGGCTAATGAGACCGGAACCTACTGCTTAAATCCGATTCCGAACGGCTACGAACATCCATGCCATAGTGGGATTCGAACCCACCAACTCCGGTTTCGGAGGCCAGCACCCTCACCTTTCGGCCATCGTTCGGCCTTTACGATTCTGGAAAATGAACACTTTGACTGATCCCGTTATAGGACGAGCTATATGCTAGTGTTTTAATACGAATTAAAGAGATACTTCAATCTTACAATAAAAATATTCATTACACTTACGTACATACACAAATACGTCTAAAAACTCATCAGCAACGCTGTATGTCTGCTCATCGTATTTTTAAAAATGCAACCACATTCAGTATTTAAATTTACGATATATATATATATGTGTGTGTGTGTGTGTACGTGTTAATTATCGACTTTAATTAGGTTATTGAAGGGTTTTTTTTAGTACTAAGATCTTTTTTTTTACGGGACCTACTCCTTAAAGCCGATTCCGAACGGCTTAGAACATCGATGGCACACTCTGATTCGAATCCACGAACTTCGGTACCGAAGGTCAATGTCTGCTCATCGATTTTTTAAAAATGCAACCAAATTCAGTATTTAAATTTACGATATGTGTTGTGTGTGTGGTGTTGTGTGTGTGTGTGTACGTGTTAATTATCGACTTTAATTAGGTTATTGAAGGTTGGTTTTTTTTTCTTTTTTTTGGAGTAGTAAGATCTTTTTTTTTACGGGAATCCTACTCCGTAAAGCCGATTCCGAACGGCTTTAGATTATTGAATATCCCAGGATGGGCCCTGGCCTTCTCAATAAATTTTTTCCGAGACACCCTTCTGGAGGCCAAATTCTTCCAGTACCTGAAGGTCTCTTTCCAGGCAATCTGTCCATCTCAAGTTGGCTCTTTCTCGTCTTCGCGTTCCTGTAGGTTTTGCATCGAAAACCCTTTCTGTTGTTCGGTCATTGGCCATTCTGATTAGATGGCCTGCCCACTTTATTCTTTGCAATTTGATGATATATATATATATATCTTACATTTAATAAAATTTAATTGATGGACTGGATTATTCATAACACTAATTCATATCATTTTCAGATTCTTTTTACATTTAGACGTGTTTAAAAACAATATATGTGTCAAGGCTTAAAACTAGCGTGAAAGTTATATGTAAATTCTTGAATCGATATAACTTACGATACAAATCTAGTAGATTGTTTTTATTTTAGGCAAGTTGAATAACGATGTATGGAATAAAGATTAAATCAATCCTAAAAGCTTATGAAAATACAGATATATCGTGAAGTAATGCAATAATGTAATTTGTTACATGGCTATATCGTTAAAACATAATATAAATGTGTTAATACATTACTCTACTTATCCAAATGTAATTTCATGTACAGATACATCTCTAAAACTAGATATAAAGCTAATGTTTTTATTTTAGGCATGTTGTATAATGATAAATGTAACAAAACTAAAAACAAGCTTAAAAATTATACATATGTAATGTCTTCTACTTACGCATCGTTCAATCGCGATGTAGCACTATTTTAATGTTTCTATTTTACGCATGTTTTATCATATACTTTAAAACACGATATTCTTTAAAACAAGCTTAAAATTTGTCGTACAAATGTTATTTCCTGTATCGATATATCGTTATATCGGTGTATAAAGCTTGTTTAATGTTTTTATTTAAGCATGCTGCATAATGGCATATGCGATATAGATAAATAAAAGCTTAAAAATTAGCCAAACGGCATTTCTTGTATCAATATATCGTGATATGAAGTTAGTTTAATGCTTTTATTTACGCATGCTGCATTATCACATATGCAATATAGATAAATAAAAGCTTAAAAATTAGCCAAACGGCATTTCTTGTATCAATATATCGCGATATGAAGTTAGTTTAATGCTTTTATTTACGCATGCTGCATTATCACATATGCAATATAGATAAATAAAAGCTTAAAAATTAACCAAATGGCATTTCTTGATTCGATATATCGTGATATGAAGTTAGTTTAATTCATTTATTTACGCATGCTGCATATGACGTATGCAGTATAGATAAAAAATGAACCAAACGTTATTTCACATATCAATACATCGTTGACTAGGGATGTAAAACGTATTATATGTCGTGATGCAATACTTTATACATTGCGCAGTCCAAGCAGAAGTTCTGTTGTTCATTTGGATAGAGTGGAAGAAAACTAGACCTCCAAAAGGACTGATAACGTATTCGGATTACAGCAAGGAAGGACGCTTTAGGGTGTGCGAGCCTACCAAGCAAGCGTGCAAGACAGTTGTATGCATCATTAATGCTATTCATCACAAAAACTGATACATCTCTGCCTCATCCATCACCTTAAATCGCCGTCCGGCATCAGCGGCGGTTTCAAATATCGACAACGGCGACTTTATCGGCAGCAGGGATCGCCAACGAATTCGGTGGAGTGTATCGCCACATCACGAGATACAACGCTGATAATACAGAGGCTACGCATCGCCGTATACACCCCGGAGTGTTTTAAGAGAGTCAGACCCCAAAGAAGTCTTAAATTATGTGTATACACATACATACATACAGTGATACCACGATATTCGTTATGATACCAGTTTGGTCTTTTAATCAAACAAGTGACTTATACTATTATTAAAGTTGAATGCAGACATGAAGTTACCTCTTTATATAGGAGACACTGAAAAATTAGATGTTTACAAGCATGTGTATGTGTATGCACATATATTAGGTTGGTTAAAAAGAAATCCATTATTTTTTAGGTAGGTGGCTGTAGTGATCGATATCTCGTAAAGTATCGATCACACAATTTCAAATGTATGCTCGTTGTCAAGGTGACATTTCGTATT
>CM063504.1:189484375-189486875 GCA_032207245.1 Pardosa pseudoannulata
CATGTTAGAAAATTGTCTTACGTAAATATACATTAAGGCCTCTTGTGAGTTTCAATATGATTAAATATACACAATTTATTACAAAACCATAGAATTTTACAATACATTTTTTAAAAGACTAAACTCCAAAACGATTATAATATTCTCAACAATCCCCTATATAATAATAGCCTAAGTTATCTGTAGGTCTGTCCTCGATTTTATGAAGCGGTTGGATCTGGAATGGATAGAAGAATCCATAGTTAGCAAAATTCAAAGAGAGTCATGTTTATTTTCTTCTAAACTATAGATACGATTCTAAAATAAATTGGTATAAATAGGCGTCATATCACAGCAAAAAATACGGCCTTCTTTAAAGCGTTCGAAATCCACCTCTTTTCGAGCTTTTAATGCCATTATTTCAACTCCTATTTTCCCCGGTTATGAGCAGGCGATTAAATTTATCAATTAAAACAAAATTTATAAATAGGTAAAAATAACATTTTTCTACCATTATGACGTCATTCCTTTAACCATCTCATTGAATCATTTCTTATTTTATATTATTTAATTTATGCCTTATTTTCATACGTTTTATCATTGAACTTAGATATTAAGTAAATAATTTTCTTTTATATTTGGCTTAAATAATAGATTAGGTACATATGAGATAATTTTAAATTGAATCGTCGATTATTTTTTGTTGCAAGATAATTCTCAGCCAAACAACTAACCATTTTTATACCTGCCTCATAAGGTACTTTAGAATTTTGGAAAATTAAAAATTTTACTGATCCCATCATATGACTGGCTATATGCATAATACAAGAAAACATCCCTAAAATAATTTCCATATAATTTTTAAATTATAAACTGATTTAATATTATCATAATTATTATTATTTTCATAAATTTTTAATTACAAGATGACATTCTTATTTACGTTTTGATATTTATTACAAAGTAAATTTCGTTGTAAATTTATCTGTAATTTTTTTATCTACGAAATGCAAGTTATTTTACTTAGTTTTATTTTAAATTTATACTTTTATATTTCAATTTCTATGTAATTCATGTGATATTGAATATACGATTACGTCTAGGCATCCCAAAATATCGCCAATACAAAATATCGCCAATGGTATTCTATATAAAAGCTGTACCATACAGCTATATATTGATCCGATGTAATACATGTGTTAGATCGAATATGCGAATTTTAGTTACAAAACAAGTCACTAAATCGGCAAAATATCCAAATAACATAAACACAAATAAACGATAAAAACAAAACAAACAATGACAAAAAAACAAATAAAATTTACAAAAATTTTAAAATAAGAAAAACACAAACTTTTTTTTTAAAAAAAATTGCAATGATTCTTACCTGTGAAATAATCTTTATAAAACATGAACCAGTCAAAAAAATCTAGATGTCAGGAAATGTACCTCATCTATACCTGCAAAATTTATCAAAATCTTATTTTAAAATAGATATATAAATGTTCTTCATTAAAAATATTATTCTCTTATTAAATAAATTAAAATTCTTGACTTATATGTAGATAAAAAAAAAGCTTATAATTGTAACCTTTGGCATATATATATATATATTATATATATACATATATATATATGTATATATATTTAATAAAACCATAATTTTTATGCTTTTTATCAACGCCTGAGGCAGGTCATAATTAATATTGTTCTTTTACTTCCACTCATAATTTTAAAGTTTCATACGTAAATATTTGATGTAAAATTATTATATTAATTAATATTAATACAGTGTTTTACCTACTTGTCCAATAGCTCTAAGTTTCTAGTTCATACTTTTAATAATCTACAGTGATTGTAAAATATTTTCTTAAAAAGAATAGACCTAAATTGCACGCCGCAACTTTCGCCATTTTCTTCCATCGACAGATTGACAATAACAGTAACGTAATCCTTTACTTGCATTTAACAGATTTTTTTCTTAAATATTAACTTATTTTAAAATCATGGAGTTAGGTGATTCATTCTTTTTTATCCTGTAACAAAGACTGAGATTTGCGATTTTGCGATTTACAAAATTAAATCTTAGCTGACACGAAAAACCAAACTGTTTTTCTCCCGTCGATTTAGAGCTAAATATAAATTATTTTTACTGTATAAATATATGAAGGTTATTCTGTAATTAATATTTGGGAACTAGGCATGATATTATTAGTTATTACTTATAGCATGATATAATTATTCCTATTGGACATATTGAAACAAAAAATTGCGAAAAACCAAAAAATTTTAATTTCGTTTCAACGACTTTCATTAGTTATTCATGTTATAAAAATTTATAATCACAAGATAATTTCTTGATGAATAACTTCCGAAAACACAACTAATTGTTAAAATGTTAATCGTTATCTGAGTGTTTGTGTGTGTCTGAAAATACGATTATACTTTAAGGACCAGCGTACTTTAAGTCACGATTGTACATTAAGTGGTTTAATGGCTAACCGCGATTAACCTCTGATTA
>CM063504.1:189509375-189521875 GCA_032207245.1 Pardosa pseudoannulata
CTTTTCAACAGAACTCAAATTATTTCTCCATTAGAATTCGATCATGTCGACCCTAAAACAGAAGTACTCTAATTCTAAAATAGTAAAATAAAATATCCAAATTAAGTTGCACTTACATTACCTTTTACAGTCCATTGTTCCGAAAAGGGAACATAATATTAATAAAATTATTTAAAATTAAATTTCATCAATATTGATACAAAGAACTTAGCAAATGTAGTAATCGAGTAAAAGAACTACTCGATTTTTTAAAATAAAAGCTATATTTCTATGATCAATAGAAAAATGTATAAAAAAATCATAAAAATGATCCTTTTCATCATTTTCTATAGAGCACATATTAAAAATTCACATAAATGTAAAAAAACATCTAATGCTTCTAAAATCCGATTGGTATCTTTAAAACAACTTTAATTTATTTTAAAAATATGAAATTCGACATTAATAATCAGAAACGTACCTGGAATAATTTTTTTAATTATTGATGTTCCCAATTGGGAACAATGGACTGTTGCCGCTATACTCGACGAAATAATTTCCTCTACGGAGAGCATTTCTTGAAAGGGGTAGGAAATGAGGGGAAATTCCCTAATTTTATTAAAGGGGATTTCAATTCTATAAGCAGTCTAGTGCGTTCCTTTCTTAGATATTATTTTGAATGGTGTTAAATGTATTTTGTCTGTGAACTACAAGTTACAACCGCTCTTCTAAGAATTGCACGCAGGAAAGTTAGGCCTTAACCTGGACCCAAAGTTTACCGCCCTATATCACAGAGAAAAAAAGATGGCCATTTTCTTGTATAAACACAAGAAAGATGTGAACAGTGCACATTAAATGCAAGATTAGCTTGCAATGAGTGCAAGAAAAAATTACATCTCCATTGATTTCCAATATATCATGGCATAAAGGTATAAATTCATGTTTTTTATATTTGTTTAAGAAAATGTTGTTTTCATTTAAATTTATAATTTTTAAACTTTATTGATATCTGTCCTTAAATTTAAAAATAAATTTTAAATTCATTCTAATTATTTTTCTTATTATTTAATATTTATTATATACATCATTCTACTCAATTTGTGAATCCAGTGTATAGTCAGAAGTGGCCAATGCTCCCAATTGGAAACATCGGGAAAATCGTAAAAGAAAATTTTTTCCCCACAATTAAATGACTAACATACCATAACTGAAGCATTAGAAGTCAAAATATGAAAAAAAATTTAAAATATATCTGGATCTGAATTGGGCCAGTAAAAGGTTAAGTTTTCATATTAAAATTAAGTTACAAATAGGTATCCCAGAGAAAACATAGTATATCAAACGTGGCATAAAATGAAACGAACAAAATTAAAGAGAATTTTTCTTCGTTTTTTGACACGTTTTCCTCACGACCATTCTACGTGTTTTTGGTATGTTATTCTACTTCTTATTTTTTTAACTTGCTCGCACTCTAAATAAAAATGATTTCATGTTTTAATTTGAAATTTTCGGGTCACTAATGATACAATAAGTTTCTACCCATTTAAAAAATATTATTTGGAATTTAAAATGTAATTTTTAAATGCTATTTCAGCTGAATTCGAAAATATAATCTGACGGTGTGATAATGCAGGTGTTCCATTTTAGCAGATGTTTTATGATTGTTTTGTTTTGGAGATAAAAGTTTAAATTTTGATATGGATCATTCAGAATCAGACAGGGTTTTAGTAGTACGGTTTAAATCAAGTCATTTCCCTAATATTCACAGAAAAATCCCCATACTGTGAGAGGGTGAAATAACTGATGCGAGTGGTGATGAGAAGGGGAAAATAACTATGTCCTTTTTGGGGTTGAAAACAGTCTTTTTTAGGGCTAAAAACCGTCTTTATGGTGTTAAAAACTCTCCTTTTAAGGGCTAAAATCAGTCTTTATGGGATCAAAAACAGTCCTTTCAAGGGCTAAAAACAGTCCTCATGGGACCAAAAACAGTCCCTTTAAGGGCTAAAAACAGTCCTTATGGGACCCAAAACAGCCCTTTTTAGGGCTCATAACAGTCCTTATGGGACCAAAAACAGTCCTTTTTAGGGCTCAGAACAGTCCTTACGGGACCAGAAATAGCCCTTTTTAGGGCTCAGAACAGTCCTTATGGGACCCAAAACAGCCCTTTTGAGGGCTAAGAACAGTCCTCATGGGACCAGAAATAGCCCTTTTTAGGGCTCAGAACAGTCCTTATGGGACCCAAAACAGCCCTTTTGAGGGCTAAGAACAGTCCTCATGGGACCAGAAACAGCCCTTTTTAGGGCTCAGAACAGTCCTTATGGGACCAGAAACAGCCCTTTTTAGGGCTCAGAACAGTCCTTATGGGACCAGAAACAGTCCTTTTTAGGGCTCAGAACAGTCCTTACGGGACCAGAAATAGCCCTTTTTAGGGCTCAGAACAGTCCTTATGGGACCAGAAACAGTCCTTTTTAGGGCTCAGAAAACAGCCCTTTTTAGGGCTCAGAACAGTCCTTATGGGACCAGAAACAGCCCTTTTTAGGGCTCAGAACAGTCCTTATGGGACCAGAAACAGCCCTTTTTAGGGCTCAGAACAGTCCTTACGGGACCAGAAATAGCCCTTTTTAGGGCTCAGAACAGTCCTTATGGGACCCAAAACAGCCCTTTTGAGGGCTAAGAACAGTCCTCATGGGACCAGAAACAGCCCTTTTTAGGGCTCAGAACAGTCCTTATGGGACTAGAAACAGTCCTTTTGAGGGCTAAGAACAGTACTTATGGAACCATAAACAGTCCTTTTAAGGGCTAAGTTAACGCCTTTCATCCGGGTCCGACCCCTTGATTGGGGGAGGTGACCTGGAGAAGACGAACTAGCTGAAAAAGGAAATAGGCCTCCAGGGGAACCCGCCTTTTTCAGCATTTTATATTTTAAAAGGGTAACGAGTCCAATGCACTCTACCTCCGGGGTGGACTTGGAAATGAGTGCCTTACTCTTATGTATAAATATATTTTTTCCACCTGTTTCTTTTGATTTATTTTTTGTGTCTGTTTGTTCTACTTCAATTTTTTACTTTTTACACTTTACATATTTGTACAGATCCATGATTGCATCACTTAAGCAAACGTTATCAGAGTGTGAAACTCGGAACTTCTTATTTTAAAATTACCTTGAAACATACGTTGTGTTACATGACTTCTTTTCTCATTGTATCTGAACGATGCATAATTCGAGAGAGATAAAGTGACACCTTACTACATAATACTATATATTGATAAGATTTAGGAATATCTGTCTTTTATCTAAATCAACCAATTCCATCATACCAAGGATGTTCTATGTAGGATGTAATAGAGAAAGCATAGGAATTTCGCATCATCCCTTTTCTTAATTATATGTATAGGCACAGTGTTGCTATTCAGCGCGGATGTACAAATTTATTGCTGCAATTATGTATTTCTAGTAAAATATATTCATCAATGATCTGCAACTTTACTTGGGAATATGTAAAATCCAGACCAAAAGCTGGGTTCGGAGCAGCTAGCACTGGTGTAGTATTGAAAATAGTGGAATTTATCTTTCTCACGCTGAGGTAGATAAATGTAAAAAAAATTACACACAGTTATTTAACACGATTAAAAGAACCAGTTGAATCTATAAAACAACTTATTTTATAATCAACTCTGTTTTATATAACTCATTATGATTCACAAAAAAATTAACGTTTTATAGTTGTGTTTTAATATTTTTAAAACTTTTTTTAAAAACATTTACTTTCAGCATTATAATTTTACTTCATGTACTTTTCTTAATAATGCATAAGAAATTTGCTTTAAAAAAAAAACTGAGGATTTTAGAAATTGTAACGCGGAACATAAATTGGGTATATAAATTTTATCCCATTTGTCTATACACATAACATTTTCAAATTCATCTTAGATGCATTCCGATGTGTTTTACTTTGTTATGTTAGAACGTAGTAATACATTATACTGTTATAATTGAAATGTAAGAGAAGTTTGCTAGGTACTGCTTCGTTCAATTGTTGAAATAAAATTGTTTTTTTTTTTTTTTTTAAATAAAAAAGGTTTTTATACTATTGTGAGAGTGCAGCTATGTTTGACATAAGGTTTGCGAAACTGATTTCCTCGCAGCACTCGCACGTTGTGGGTTGAATGCCCAAGCTTTCTTCGCGACTCCAAGAACCGTGTGGTGTGGCCAGTGAAAACGATTGCACTTAAACTTCACCAAGTTTTGGAGAGTTGTGATGGCTCTCCAGGAGGCGATTCAGGACCCTCCTTGGAGTCCCGGTTCTTCTGGGCAGAGTCGGGAAAAGACGCATTGTGCGCAGGACCATGGAACAACGAACGCATCAGCACAGGATAATGGAAAAAGTATAGGGTTGCCTGAGTAGAGAGAAGGAAGGAAAAGAATGCAGCGTTCTCTTGGACTTTGGCAATTTTTTTTCAGGCGTAGCACGTGGAGTGCTTCTTTTACTTTTTAATTTATATATATATATATATATATATATATATATATATATATATATATATATATATATATATATATATATATATATATATATATATATATATATATATATATATATATATATATATGTATATTTTTAATATTTCCTTGTCGTTTGTTCTATATTTGAACATTGTAATATAGATCAGTGGCATTATACTATAATTAAAGACGATATAAAGCAACTTTGGGTGGTAAATGACTTTGAAATAACTACAGAAATGTATAACACCACAACAACTATAAATAAAAATTTCTACGTTGGGAATAACTACGCAATAATCTACAAGGAATAATAATACATAATATGTTGAATTTGAATATATATATATATATATATATATATATATAGGTACATTTTCTTTTATTCTGTGAAGTTTTAAAAGTTTTAAGAATATAAAGTGACAGATATAGAACAAATCAGAGTGTTTCTAAGTGTCTTGTAGGAACAAGAGTAAATGCTAAATTTTATGCACTTTTCTTAATCATTTTTTCTACTTTTTTATTCTGAGTCAATTTCTATGTCAAAATTTATCCTTTTGAAGTTTATCCTTTTTTGGCTCGATGATGATAAAAATATAGAAGATAGGGAATTGAATAGTCTATTTCTTTTGCTTCATTTAGGTTTTTTTGCGTATGATATTTATCTAATTAACATTTTCATTTTATTATTTTGAACTCACCGTACCAAACGGGTAATACAGTGGACTCCGCTTAATGTGGTCAGTTTGGGAGACTGTGATTTTGATAACAAGAAACGATATGAAAATATTATATAAATTTACACCCCCCCTTAATTCACACGTACTACATTTCAAAATAAAATGGAAAAACTCACTATGTTTATGTACTGTATATTATCCTAAACATAAGAATTATATACATAATTTTAAAAAACTGATCCATTTTTGACAGTCTACCATTTTTGCTAAGTAGCTGGTTGGTAAATGGTTCGTCCTCATAACGTTTTTTAAAGTCGTCGGAGCAATGTTGTACTGCACGTTTCAACATTTTCAATACAGAAGCTGTTTCATTCCGTATTTTTATTTTGTTTATCTCTTCTAGTCAGTTCATCACTATTTTGCAAAATTTTGCACAATAGAGGCTCAGAAATGTTTAACTGCGCTACAGCATTGCGCTCACTCCTATTTGGTAACCCGTCATAACGATTTAAAATTTCCATCTTTTGTTTCAACGTTACATCATTTCGCTTTCTGGCTACCACATCGACAAGCTGCATGTTACTGAGATACGCATAAGAGATTTGAAAAAAAATTTTCAATTTTACAACTCCTCTTCAACCTCCACTCAAAATACGTGTTCTGCAAAGATCGGTCGAATACTTGAAGCATTAATTCCAATTGTTTTAGTTGGTACAAGACCTTGTTATCTTGCAGCGAAAGAGGAAATGGAACGAATGAGAAATGAAAATAACATCGATAATAACGAAATTTAATTGTTAATAGAAATAAATTCACAAAAAAATTGGAAAATACCAAGAGAAAGTTAGTCCAAAGGGATGAGGGAGGGTAGGCGGGATCTCATCCAGCAAAAAACTCTTTGACTTAAAAGAAACTGTATTTGGAGTGGAGGTTGAAGAGGAGTTGTAAAATTGAAAATTTTTTTTTCAAATCTCTTATTTTCATTTCTCATTCGTTCCATTTCCTCTTTCGCTGCAAGATTACATGGTCTTGTACCAACTAATTCAATTGGATTTAATGCTTCAAGTCTTATGCTTTGCAATGATCGAACGCGACTTAAAATGACATAAATAAAATTAATTTAAATTAATTTTACAATTTACACTAAATCACAAATTTGTGATGAAAATCACACTCAGTTTATTTAATTTGTGATTAAGTGAATGTTTCAGTCTATTTAGTATGAATGTTATGTGTTTTCTTTGTTAATTCAATTAGATTTTAAATATTCAATTTTTGTAAAATTTTTCCTCAAAATGTTGTTTTTGTTTATGTATCAATTTGTTGAGTTACGATCCCCTCGCCAGATTTCAAACGCCACGCACGCACGCAAGCTGCAAGCACGCCAATTTCGCCAAATGTGGTTGAAGCACCAACAAGATCCATGATTAGAAACAGGAGAGTGGGCTAAGAAGAGGAGTTGAATAAAATAGGAAAACGCTCCTTCTCAGTTCCGATAATAATGTGTTGCCTTCTGCTTATCTGACAGCCATTGACCAAATGCAGAGTGTGAGTATTTCTGAAAAATTCGAGGAACGTGTCATTTCGCACTCCTTTGTTCGTTCCCCATTTCCCTAAGTGGATGAGGGAGAATTCTCGGAAATTCAAACGACAACAAAGGGAAAGAAACGAATGTGTTCCTTCTGAATGCATAGTGAATATTCCTTTGCCAGTCAATATGAGGTTCAAAAACGGATAACATGAACCGATGCAACGCGATCCCATAAAGCGATCATTTGAACATACAAATGAATTGAGAAAATCGGGACCAAGCGATTTCGATGACAATAAGCGATGGGTAACATTAAACGCGATCCCATTAAACGGAATCCACTCTATATTTGTGACCGGATTTCACGGGCTCGAATCCCGCTGCTTGCATGAATGTCCGGCAGACATGCCAACTACCCCGGATTCTCCAGGGTGGCTCCGGAGAAATTTGAGAATTTAATAATTCAGGAAATTTCTCGGATTGCTCCGGAAAAAAAGAAAAAATTTGAACAACTGAAAGACTCTTTCTACACAATAATGCCGCATGTTAAAGAATTTTCAGTACTGTGCGGAAAAACCAAACTGAATTTAGGTCTTATTTAATAGTCCTAATTTAATATATTTCAGCTTCTTTGATAATTTGAATTAGTGTTTTAGTAATTGTGATAAAATTAAAACAGTTATTGAGCCTTAAATAATCTTTGGGCATATCCCGTATGTTGCTTCTACTTAACGATAACTTAATAACTGGTTCAGGTCATTTTCTTGTACTCTACTAAAACAAACATAGTAAGACATATAATGGTACTAAACGATATTAATTTTTTTCAATCTACCGCATTATAAACGATATACACAGCATCCGAATAAATTTAAAAGTAGTTATTGTTTAGTACAAACGTCTTCAAAGAGTCACTTCAAAGTTTAATTGTAACATGTACAAAGAATATTATATATTTAAAAAGGGAATAAGGTCCATACAAACTTTAGAACCCCTAATGATAGAAAAATATAAATATTTTGATCAGGATGAATGTGCTGCCAGAAAAAAACATTCTGAAAAAGAAGATGTTAAAGCTAAAAAAGCGACTTATACATTATTAAATGCATAAATTCTAATTTACCCTTTATAATTTACTACTGTGTGTTTATTTTAATTTCATTTGCCTGATTTAACTTAAAAACAAATAAAATATGCAATTATTTTCATGGTTTCCGTGCACCTGGAAAGTCAGGGAAAGTCATGGAAAATCATGGATTTGGACAATGGATTAATTTTGTCATGGAAAGTCTTGATTTTTCAAGTAAAATAAGTAAAAGTCATGAGAATAGTCAAGGATCTGTTAAAAAAAAAAAAAAAAAAAAAAAAAAAAAAAAAAAAAAAAAAAATAAAAAAAAAAAATAAAAAAAAAAATAATAAAAAAAAAAATAAAAATAAATTAAATAAAAAATAAATAAAAAAAAAAAAAAATAAAAAAAAACTACCGATTAAAAAAAGGCATTGAATTGTTTAATTCTATTTTTACTTGTCATTTGGCTGAAGTGACTGAGTTTGGTATTTATGTATTATCCTATTGCCAAGTAAAATTGGTTCACCAAGGAAACTCAAAGAAAGAAATCTTAATGGGTAAGTAAATGTATATTATTCTGGTTTTTCTTAAATTGTAGATTAAAATTTTATTAATATAATATTCATTATTTTGTAATAAAAATTAGTTAAGATTTTTGCACAAAATATGAGTTTATCTCTAGGGATATTGTATGTAAACATTATAGGTTTATATTTAGCTATTATTCATGGTCACCTGGATAATACCAAAGTACACTGAATTCAAATTGAAAACATTTGGATTGAAAAATGGCTATAGGATTAAACTTAGGTATGTAGATACAACAGTTTATTTTTATGTATGTGAGTTTATTAACACTTATAATAAAGTAAGTCTATAGTTTTTTTATGATAAAATTCCTGTCATTTCTCTAAAAGCATATATTTTATTTGTATGTACATCAGAAGTTTTATTCATATATACTTTAACGAAAGCTTTTTAAAGTCATGGAAAATGATCTGCTAAATCAGGGAAAGTCATGAAAAGGCATGGATTTGAAAAATTTTATTTTGGCAGATACCTGTTTATAATTTATTACTGTGTGTTTATTTTAATTTAATTTGCTTGATTTAACTTAAAAACCAATAAAATATGTAATTATGTTTAATTTGTTTGGGTTTTTTGTTTTGTTTGTTATAGAAGTCAATTACATACTTTGCGCATGCAACAGTATCCCCGAATCATGCTAAATTTTAAATCCTAAAATAATATTGCTCCTGGCAGAGAAACCTGAATGTTGGCATGTGTTTGTCCGTAGCCGTTCGGAATCGGCTTTCATGAAATTCACATTTAAGTTATGACTTTGGTAAAAATAAATGAATATATTTGAGATACTAAAACTTCCTAATGACCCGACTAACATCCTTTGAGTTTTATTCCAGAAATAATAGCTAAAATTTAATTAAAATATGTAGGAATAAATTTATATTGATAAAATAGTACAAAAAAGGAAAGTGCATTTATTATTGAAGTATTTTTAGAAATACTTATGTTAAGTTTACCTATTACTTTCAGTTGATTACCCTCAGAATGCAAATTTTTTAAAGTGGCCTGCAAGAATTCTCAGAAAATATTTCATATTTTTGCCTAAAATTTTCAGCATTTGAATATAATCACGTTTTCTTGTAATTGAAATAAAATTATTGCTATGAGAGTAATATTGATTATTTAAGACAGGGGATAAATGTCACAATTATACAAAAAAGGGTAAAATTATTAACATATTAAAAAATATAAAATACTTTAACTTAAGGGTTATTTTTAGTTAGATTCAATTTTAGAGTAATGTTCGTCATTACAAACTTAAAATTTAACATTTGTATGCAAAATATTTCCTGTTTACATGCACGAAAATAAAGTTTTAATGACAAAAAAAATTAAATTGTAAATATACTTAAAAAAAAAATTTTTTTTACTATTTTTATAAGCATTTAAGGATTATTTCTTAAAGAGATATATAACAGATTTCTTCAAACAATTTTAGAGATTTTACAGATATCCAGCTCGCCAAATTTAATTGCACAGCTTATGAATGCTTACAAAATTATAACGAAACTAATTATATCCTTTTAGCACCTTCAGTCATTAGCTCAATATTAGCTCTTCTACCGCAATCAGATATTCTCCGGTTGTGTTGTAGAATGTTCACGAATATGATAGTTTATTAACAACTGAGGGTCCAGTACGTGCACTGTGTTGCCCATGAGTCTCGGAATAATAATTTCCAATTCCATCACTTTCTTTACTGTACGAAGCAAATTTCAACATATTGTGAATAGTAATATATATATATATGTATATATATATATATATATATATATATATATATATATATATATATATATATATATATATATATATATATGTATGTATATATATATATATATATATATATATATATATATATATATATATATATATATATATATATATATATATATATATATATGTACTGTATTGAATGGGATAATTCATTTCACAAATGTTCCCTGGCCACATAGCTCTTCCTGTTTGGCGGCTTCAGAGCTTCAGGGGTTTTCCCAAAATATCCATCAAAAAATAAAAATGAAAAATAGAACCCTGTCGGTAACCACATTGAGGAAAGGGGCGTTGTCTCATGTTGATGGGCTAGACAGAAAGATCCCTGCTCATGAATGAGAGATGAGTTGACTCACAGTACGTACCACGGGTTCTTGAGACGACAAAGTCTGCAAGTGAGGAAGAAAATGAAGAGGAAGACGAAGAACAAACTGATAAACGTGGCCTTACCCTGGAGAATCGGCAACCATTGTGCAACATGGCAAGAATTGGCACAAGACATGGACGACAATGGGGTTGGAACTGTCGAGTTTAGCCATCGCGTGGAAGGGGTTATGTTCTTGTACAGGGGAATTTTGAAGGGATAGGAAAAACAAAGACAACAACTACCCATCAGCCTGTTTCTCTCCAAGGCAAAACCTCCTGGCTCTACCGTCAGCAGAAGAGTCTCCGAGTGAGCCCAAATCTTCTACGAGTCAAGTTGAGAGCCTCTCCTCCGCCACCAACACAACTCTTCGCCACTCTCGGAAAGTTATGTTGGTTAATGTTTATTACTCTAGAAGGTTTTGTAATCAACCTTATTAATGAGCACTGACACGTTTAAGTAAATACGTATACTGTTGGCATTTTTGTCTTAAATGTGTAAAGTGTAAATACTGTTTATATATTTAAAACATTCGCGTACCCTCATACACGAAAAATCCTAGGGTCAAATCCTACTTCGCTGTTTTTCGGCTTTCGCGGAAGGTTCTGTTCCCCATGAATCGCGAAAAGCGAGGGATCACCGTACTACTAAAAATTTGTATAAACTCTTTTAAAACGCGATTAAATTGCAAATAAATGTCATTTATTGCGTTTCCGATTTGACGCTTTCTTTTTTCAGAGCATAGAATAGAAGTACCTTTTACGATATACTGGAGCAACAAAAGTGCTAAAAAATGAAAAAACAGTTGGGGTATAATACATGCTGAACACAAAAGTACATGTTTCTAACTGAAATCTTGTTTACCGTGGATTTTTCCTTTAGATTAAAAGAAGAAAAATAAAGTAAGCATTAGTAATTATGCAGGAATTCGAAATTCAATAAAACTGTAATAGAATATAAATTTACTGTAAAATCATCTAGTATATAATATATGAAAAATATATTCTAAAGAAATATATCAAAAGTCTTAAAAATTTTTTCAAACAGGTAACACAGTGCTTAATGGGACCAGTTCGGGATTTTGTTAATAATAACCGATTGATAACAATAAACGATAGCCAAAATGAGATCCATTTACCCCACACCTTTAATTCCCACGTACTGAATTTCAAAACAAAATGAAAAGACACACCTTATATTATCCTGAATTTATGTATATTATCCTTTAAAACATAAAAATTGCATACATAATTAAAAAATGGATCCATGGTTGACTGTCTACAATTGTTTCTAAGAAGCTCATGGATAAATTGTACGTCATCCTAATCAACCTGTCATAACGATTTAAAATGTCGATCTTTTTGTTTGATGTGTAGCCTCCACAGTATAGCCAAATGGTTTCACCACATCCTGCTGGTGACCTCGAACAATGGTTTACGAATTGCATCCACACACGCTTGTCCACTAAATGAGCCAAACACGCGGATTCGTCCATAGGTTCTACTGCTCACTTTAGTAGCGCATCTGGCTGCCTTTGTTCTTTGGAGAAAAACCGCCTCGGAAGCCATAGTTCGCCAAGGGTATTTTATCGTCTGCCGTCATCGACCACGATAAGCCAAACCCCCTCCAGACGGTGGTCATGGCTTGCCGTGGGCCATAGTGTGGAGGAGCCTTTACAAATAAACAATGGTTTAGTAGTACAGGCTGGTCTACATTGCCAGCTGGTCGCTGATCGCTGGTCTACATTAAACTCAATCGTATTACCTGTAATGACAGAAATGACAGATCCATTTTTGACTCCAAATCAACGATGAAAAGAAATGAGCGTCCTACATAATTAAAACGGTGTTTGGATCGGAATATCTTATGGGAATATAAAAACTCAAATGACTGAAATGACTCTCACTTTTATGAAAATAATTTGTTGATAGTACTGGCGATAAAATTTTCATGGCAACAAAAAATAATCGATAATTAAACTCAAAAGGATCACATATGTACCTAATTTATTTTTG
>CM063504.1:189526875-189534375 GCA_032207245.1 Pardosa pseudoannulata
TTATTTATGCGTTTTCATTCATGACATAAATATTTTTTGAAAATAAAAGCCTGTTGCATTAAGGATCCAAACTTGGTTTGCATGCAAATGATCGGAAAATCGTGTTTTACTCCTGGTAGAACGGGGCGAGAGCAAGCGCTAACAACCTGTTCTCGACTCCTTAATGGCCGTATTGGGTGACGTCCGTAATTAATATCGGAGTCCATTTTCAGACTAATTGGTGGGACATTCCTTCCGAATCGGCGGGGACGATGGTGTGACGTACGCGGGGTGGTCCGAACACTTTTGGGTGCTTATAAATGATCGGTTCGGATGACGAAGTATAATGAGGCAGAGTTTTGATGAGTATGTTTTTGTTGGTGTGGGGATACCTGTAGAGCTTCGGAGAGAAATGCGGGTCAGGTATCGCCGATACATCATCGGTAACCTTATATTTAGTGAAGGATACATGAGTAGAGTTGTACTGCTGGGGGGATAGCTGTTTAAAGAACGTGCGATGTAAAGTGATTCGAAAACAACAACAAAAAACCTGTATCTTTAGCGTGTCTAATGAAAGATGCACAGTACCCTAAAGGACAAGAGTTTTGCAGAATTTCAGGAAATGCATGGGTTCGCTTATTCTAGATTTCAATGCCTCTAGCAAAAACAATATATCGTTATTCCTTTTAGATTCCGAATGTTGACATTAACCATGTGACGCCCTGTGACGTCTGTGAAGCCCGAACTCAATTCGGGCATCTCGAAAGACCGAAACCCGTTCCTCTAATGCATCATACTTAGTATGCCATTTTCCCAATAGGCAGAGATACTTTCCCGATCGCCAAGGGTCGCCATTTCTCGGACATTGTTTTGGAATTCTAAAGAATTCGTGACAGTTATTATAGACTATTTAGTTGTATTAGATTATTATACCGATCCAGAAGATTATGTCACTGGATTCATCTTACTGTCATTTGATCAAAAATGACCGTCATCTTCTAATATTTCCCATAGACGTGAAAATATTGAAAATAGTAGTTACTTCATTTAATTTTTTTTTTTCAAAAATAATCTATTTGATGATAATAATGAACAAAATTGTAAGACAAACTGTGTTTTTCATTTTTAGAACTTTTTATCAAATATATTCTACGGGCAAGAGGTTAAATGTTTCTAAATTCCAATTAATCTTTATTACTTTTATTTCGTTTAAAATTTTGTTCATATCAAAAATAATTTATTTTTAACATTTTGATGATCATAATGAACAAAATGAATGAGAAAGTATCTTCCCATTTTTGGACCGTTTTTATCAAATATATTCCACAAACAAGAGGTACAATCCCTCAATTTCAAATCGGATTAGAGATGAAATTTCGCTAGAATCGTCGCATATAACGTTCGATATCGGTGCAACATAACACAAAGGGATTAAACATGAAAGGTATATGGGGTACATATATATGTAATGCGACAGACTTCTCGATGGGTGGTTGCAGTCATGGCCATAAAAATGACACCGTTTCAGCTAAAGACCTTTATTAAGATAACGTTGGAGGACGGGTTCCCACTTCATCATAGGGACGGGACAAACGGAAGGGTCGGCTAGCATGAAGTTCTATGTACAAGACCCGTAACACCTGGGTCGACATCTGTGGGAAAATATCTCTAGAAAAATCTGTCTCAGCTTGTATCTCCTTTTTGTTCGGAAATTTCCTAAGTGGTCTTCTAAGGCCATGTAGGTTTATAATGGGTCAGGCCCCCTTCTCCGAGGGCGTCAACGGTAGCCCCACTGGTCCATTTAGGTGAGGGGTTAAAAAGGGGAATGCAAAAGGACGCTGGAATTTTTAGCCCTTGATTTAAGTTTTGAAAATCCCGGAGAATTTTGCTTACATATATCTGTAATATATATCAAAATTATTTAACTTTAATATTTCCTTCAAAACCCCCTCTCTCCCATTCTCATTCCTTCAGCCTCTCGATGTCTTCATCAAAGTAGCGTCTCGACTTAAAATGCTTTCGATCCATTTCCCAAAGTTTTCTATCCTATAGATATACCATTTTCTATCTATTCAACACGTTTCACATCAATTATGATCTTACACTTTAATTCTAGCGAAATTCTTTCCGTTGCACTTTGGTGCACCTCTGTTCTTGTGTCTTTTCCTTCGTCTGTCAATGAGACTTGTGTCGTTCTCTACAATGAGACCAAACCTCATCGATCGTTATATTACTGCTAGCGGTTTAGGCTTTCGTATAATTTTTTGTTATCAATTACATTTTATTTCCTATGACTTTTCAAACTTTACCTTTGTATAGAATAGTTCCCTTTCCAAACAACTTTGTTTAGAATAGTTTACAATGGTGCACTTTAACCGGTTATCTTTTCACTAATGGTTTCACAAATTTTCTTATGGCATGTATTGTTTTGATAAATCACAATTGAAAATTTAAATCTTCGAGTTAGTTTCGATACCTGTTTTCTCCGAGCGGAGCTCGGTCACCCGGTACTATGTAATAACACGGACTTCACGATGGGTGGTTGCAGTCATGACCCATAAAAGTGACCCCATTTCAGCTAAAGACCTTTATTAAGATAACGTTGTGTAGGACGGGTTCTCACTTCATCATAGCGACTAGACAAACGGAAGGGTCGGCTAGAATGAAATTTTATGTACAAGACCTGTAACACCTGGGTCGACATCTGTGGGAAAATATCTCTAGAAAAATCTGTCTCAGCTTGTATCTCCTTTTTGTTCGGAAATTTCCTAAGTGGTCTTCTAAGGCCATGTAGGTTTATAATGGGTCAGGCCCCCTTCTCCGAGGGCGTCAACGGTAGCCCCACTGGTCCATTTAGGTGAGGGGTTAAAAAGGGGAATGCAAAATGACGCGGGAATTTTTAGCCCTTGATTTAAGTTTTGAAAACCCCTGAGAATTTTGCTTACATATATCTGTAATATATATCAAAATTATTTAACTTTAATATTTCCTTCAAAACCCCCTCTCTCCCATTCTCATTCCTTCAAATCTTTTTTCCAACCTCTCGATGTCTTTATCAAAATAGCGTCCTCGACTTAAAATGCTTTCGATCCATTTCCCAGAGCTTTCTATCCTATAGATATCCATTTTCTATCTATTCAACACGTTTCACAGGTGTCGTCGGCCAATTTCTCCCGATCTTACACTGTAATTCGCCCAGTAAGCGGGACAATTCTTTCCGTCTTCGCACTTTGGTGCACCTCTGTTCTTGTGTCTTTTCCTTTGTCTGTCGTTGCCCTTGATTTAAGTTGTTCCCATTTGCTCCAAACCCCCCAAAAATCTTTCAGAATCGGTAGGAAGGAAACAAATTTCTAAAGCAAATTAGTCTACTTCCTAATTATTCCCCGTCCTTTCTTTAGCATTTGGATACGTTTTTCGGAAGTTCAAGTTCACTTAAAGGAAAAAAGCAGAAATAGTTCTCTTAATAATTTTGCTGCAGCTGCTTCCAATGGATCAAGGCTATATTTTCGTGTTTTTTTCACCCCTTTTTTATCTGCTACTTAAACAGCGCTATTATATATATATATATATATATATATATATATGTGTGGTGTGTGTGTGTGTGTGTGTGTGTTGTATATTATATATATATATTATATATTAATATATATGTGTGTGTGTGTGTTGTGTGTGTTCATATTTTATGTATGTATATATATATATAAATGTATATATGTGTGTATATATATATATATATATATATATATATATATATAAATATATATATGTGTGTATATATATATATATATATATATATATATATATATAGATGTACATATATGTAAATATATATATATATATATATATGTAAATTTATACAAACATATGTGTATATAGGTGTATATGTATGTGTATATATATATATATATATATATATATATATATATATATACACACACACACGTTTGTAAATGTAAATATATATATATATATATAGATCTCAGTGATTTTCCTGAATTAAGAGAATCATAGAATATTTCTTCTTAAAACATTATTTATTCATATCTTGAAATGACGTTCACTATCTAGAAATGACGTCTGCCACTTTGCGGGCATAGGCTAACAAATGATCCCTACTCAGCGAGGGTTCATGCAACAACAGTTGCTAAAGACACTCTCTCTTAATCCTTCCCGTGATTTTATAATTAGTTATCAGAGATTCATGAACCTCAATTAAAAGTGTGCTCTGTGTTTTCTGCTCTTAAACCAGTAAATTATTAACTTTACATTTTCAAACCTGAGATATAGATACATGTATGTATGTACGTATGTATATATATATATGCATGTGTGTATACATATATATACATTATACATGTATATATATATGTGTGTCTATATATATATATATATATATATATATATGTGTGTGTGTGTGTGTGTGTATGTATACTGTAATGATCCGTTACATGACAAAAGAATGTAAGGTGACCTATCGCAGCGGACCATTAAGGTTAGCGGTAAGTAGACAAGCGGGGTCCTGACAAAGCCTTTTGTGTAGTAACGTCTCAGGCACAATACCGATGCAGTCGATAAGGCGGCGGTACATTAAGAACTGTCAGTACGCCGGAGCCAGTGTGTCCAAGCCTTTATGATGTCTGCTACTGTCAAAGAACTCGAATAATAACTTTTAATCGAGCGATGCTGTAGTGTACATCTGGGCCCCGTTACTCTGCCGCAAAGGAATTTAGGTTGTTTTGGTCGGTTGACTTAAAGACGACCTTTCGGCCACTTCTGGAAACGGATCACCTGATCCAGGCGGGGAGTAAGATTGCGACACCCTGGTTCTGGAAGGTTCCGGAAGAATCACGTGAAGGGAACCGGGACCCCTATAAAAGAAGATTGGCCGAACGAAGGAGGAGGGCTTTTGTCTTGACAGTTGCTTTGGGAGATGTTTAGTGGAGCTGGAGACGCGTCTACTCGTCTTTCCGAACGCCGGAGCTTTCTTTGCTTTAGAGACGGCCAGCGTTTCTGCTTTTGCTAAGAAGTCGACTTTCGACATTGGGATATCATTGCCGTTATCTTAATATTTTTTTTCTACTTCGTACTTAGAAGTAGGTCGCTGAGCGTGACTCTTACTCTCATTTTTGAACATCTTGCATCCTGAGTTTCCTCAACGAACTCCAGCGTGATACGCACTCTGAGCATTTCAGCCTCAGTGTGGAAACCGACTGTACGGATCGTCAGCCCGGAAGTTATAGTGTCGGCGTTTCGTACCGGCACTCATCCGCTAAATGTTCCAGTGTTCGAGAAGGACTAGCTTCACTGTACCCACGCATCGGAATTGTGTTATCTCAGCACAGATCTCCGAAGATTTAGAATCTACTGAAACCTATACATAATTATTGACACGAATAAAGTATTTAATCCAGAGTAAACGGTTGTCCTTCCTGTATCATTGATGGCTTCGAATATCCCTACTTCAAAACGTCACAATACATACATACATACATACATATACATATATACATATATATATATATATATATATATATATATATATATATATATAAGTAATGTGATATAATAATAAAGTATATATAAAAAGTGCATTATTTTTTCCCAACTAATTATTAAATGTTTCCCCCTTTGAAAAAATGTTTATGGTAATAGAAAAATCACGTAAAGCAAGAAAAAGAATAATTCTACAAAGAAACGTGCAACTCCGCTACCGCTGCTTCCATCTCTTCGACGATGTTCTGTTTCTCCTTTTTTTTTTATCTCCTGCGTTGTTATTATCCACCGTTACTATTTTGTTCTCTCATCAACCGTCTGCTTCTATTTCCTCGGTTTTTAAAAAGGGAAAAAAATCCCCAAAATAGCGACCGTGGCTTTTCTTTCCTCCGTTTGTACCTGAATGGCGCAGCGCAAGGTGAGCAGACGGCTGGGGAATGGGAGCGGGAAAATGAAACCGACTCCCTCCGAAACCTCGGGGGTGGAAAGGGGGAAAGGGGAAGGGGTGAGTGCAACCCGTCAAGAAATTAAAACGGGGCAGAAATAAATTATTCAGGGGTCCTCCGGGGGGTTGGAGGCAACCTGGAAAAAGGCCCTTTCGCATGCGCGCCAAAACGGGCGAAAATTCCCCGAGGGATATCCCGTCGATATTTTTCCCGGGTCTTCTTCTTTTAGGGATAATGCGAGGGAATGAAAGATGCACGACTCTCTCCCTCCGCTGGTAATTGAATCGGTTTGCGTTTCGGGATGTAGAGGAATTAAAACCCATAAAGTTCTGATTGGATTTCCAAAAAGAACGTCGTCTCATCCAACATGCTTCTTCCGAAGAATGTACATTAATATAGGGGAAAAGATGGGACTGTGTGGGTGCAGATTAGAACAGAGTTTTACAAGAAAAAGATGTCCCGGTTCGCGGTACCTCTTTACCACTCTTCTACTAATAAGAATAACTACGAAGCGTGGAATATACGTTTGAGCTAATGTCTGAAAAAACAGAAAATTACTCCATTCAACGCAATTAAGAACCAAATTTAGAAATGAGTATCAATATATATATATGTAGGAATTTCGTGCAGCGTATCCTCGCCAGGTCGCGCCCCCAACGCTGAGTTGGGAGAGTAAGGAACGACAGAGAGACAGTCGGAGTCGAGGAAAAGGAGTAACCAAGTAGTGTCAAGGACCCGTGGAACTTCAACTCCCTCAGTTTATGAAACACCGAGTAGGGTGTATTGTCTATGTTAAACACCGTGTAGGAAGTCTTGTCTAACTATTGGGCTTTATGCTAAAATGTTTTCTGTGTTGTTACGTCATTAAATGTTTGTTATCGTTAGTTTAGTCTGTCATCGAATTTGTCTAACGACACCCCTAGATACCGAACCCTACATATATATACACATATGTATACTTACGTACATATATACATATCCAGATATATTTGAATATACATACATATAAACATACATGCACATATATACCTATGTTTATATATACATATTCATATATATACATATTGTAGAGTACTAAACTTTAAGTGATCTGGAAAAAGGATAGCGGAGGCCTACGTACAGACTACAGATCTTTATTATAAACACAAAGTTGAAGTTAGGATGAAGACATGAAGAAATCGATGAATATATACAAATGGAATGATGATAGTTGCAGGAATCAGCTTCATAAGATGAAAGGGGGGGGAGCACTTTCAGTCGCTTGCTTCGACGTTCTCGAGCCGATCACTTCACAGGAGACTCGATCGGTCAAAAATTCTCTCTGGGCCATGAACTCCGGTCATTTTTATATCATAGTCTGACCGCAAATGTCCACCTCAGTTGATCGGACATCTGGTTGATGACGTAGTGAGGGAAACCGTCTGTAGAGCAGGTGTCAGCCCGGATCCAAGGGAAGTTTGCAGTCATCGGCAGCAATCACGCAGATTATTAATCGATGTCTCCGAACAAACCATTTTTAGAACAAGATAGAGAAAGTATTGCTGCTTCCCTTACAATGTAGAGGATTTCTGTCGTGTGAGAC
>CM063504.1:189544375-189549375 GCA_032207245.1 Pardosa pseudoannulata
AGGTACATTAGTTTTGGTGGAAAAACCCATTACCGTGAGGATAATCGAACAGCATGTACGGATGGAGGTGATCGCCCAGCAACTCTAAGTGCCGAATGTTATTGAGGGAGGTCGGTACACTCAGATCTCAAACAGTGCACACCCCAGACCACGATCGAGCCACCATGCCCTTTTACAGTTCCATCCTGGCTCTTGCAGGTCTCACTGCTCCATGAACTTGACGCCTTATTCTCACCCTCCCCTCCGTATTCCATGATTTTAAGAGCCTCGCAGCCTCCCGTCGCCGTTAAGCAGTCGTAATCGAGACTCATCACTGCACGCTACTTGTTCGCAGTCCTCTACATTCCAGTTATCTTGCCGTGCATCCCGACGTCGAGCACAGAGCAGTGGTCCTGTTGTAGGTCGACAGATCCCGAAACCCATACGATGGAACAAGCGTTGCACAGTCCGTCGACTGTCACCGTCATTCAATTGGGTGGTTATTTGAGCTCATGTTTGAATTCGTACAATACGCCTGAGCCAAGCGCTGTCGAGGCTAACTATCCTTTGCAGTTTGCCCGGTCACTAGTTTCTGTGCAGACATCCTTGTATTCTTGGAATACTCTTGAAAATGGCGACCTTGAAAAATCCAAGCTGTCTGACGACTTCAGAAACGGAATAACCCACCCACGATATGTCCGAGATCGAAGGCGTCTCATTTTACACATACTGGCAATTCCAACCACTAATTCTGAAAAACTATAGTACGCGCTATATATGCAGTTACCACACCATCCTCACTTGAGCATAAGTGATGTGCAGCGGTACACAATTTGCATAGCCCATGCTATCCCTAAGTCAGTAGCACTTCAGTGTATATATATGCATATACACTGTCTACCAATAAGTATTTGGACACATGCAAATGACGATATCTCCGCCGGTATACATCGTGTAGGAAACAGCATCGGCATGAGTCGCATGCAAGATGCTGAGCAGTTCGGAGCTCTCTGATTTCGAGAACGGTATAGTTATCGGGTATCCCAAATGGGACCCATCCTGAAGGGACATATCTGGCGATCTGAAGTACCCAAAATCGAGAGTGGCCTATGTGAATAAGAAGTGGAAAGGGAGTCTTGATTATCGGAATGGGCCCCGACCGACGAAACTGAGAGATAGAATGCTGTTCAGAGAAATTCGGAATCCAACCGATGGCCCTCACCCGCGAGGAGTTTCTACAGGCATCCGGAAGTATTGTTTCCATGAATACCATCCGTAAGGAAGCACATCTGTTTGGTTTTCGTGGACGTGCTGCTGCCCATAAGCCTTTGATCACAAAGTCCAACTGCGCTGTTCGGTTTAATGAGGTGCAAAGCACATCGAAATGGGACCGTAGATCTGTGGAAGCGGGGTCTTTGGAGCGACGAATCCAGGGTCACCCTTTACCGTTCGGATAGCAGGGTCTGGGTCTAACATCTCCTAATTTAAAAACTGTTATATAATCTTAATATACCCTAAACATAAGTTTTTAATAAATAATTAGATAAATTTTAACAAAGTACTTTAACGTTAAATTTTTTGTGGGGGTGGGGAGTGATTCCCCCAAAACTCTTTATGAAAAAGGTTGAAATGTACTATACAATCCAGTTCTTTTTTCGCCAAATTTGGCGATTTTCCGTTACGATAATTGCCATTTTAGGATAGTTGTAAAAAAAAAGCATATATACATACCGACGTGTATAATGCTTCTGTTCCGAATACATTTGTTTCAGTAAACAAAAAAAAGATAACAAAAAAAATAATAATACATATTAATGATCGTTGCATATTCTGAAATAAATAATTAAAAAATAATCAAACATTATTAAATTAATAATCACAATTTACGCGATTCAATTGTCCTACACCAATAAAGTAAAAGTTCTACCCTCCCCCGTCTAAGGTTCGATGACGTCACATCCGCCTACCAGGTACCCCTGTATACTACAACATAAATAATTCTACCCTCCCCCGTCTAAGGTTCCACCTATGACGTCACTTCCTCCCCCCTCGACTCCGCCCCCTTTTCGATGACGTCACTTCCGCCTACCAGGTACCCTAATCAAACATTATTAAATATTAATCACAATTTACGCGATTCAATTGTCCTACACCAATAAAGTAAAAGTTCTACCCTCCCCCGTCTATTCGATGAGTCATCCGCCTACCAGGTACCCCTGTATACTACATATAATTCTACCCTCCCGTCTAAGGTTCCACCAATGACGTCTTCTGGACTCCGCCCCCTTTTCCATGACGTCACTTCCGATCCAGGTACCCCTGCGTAACCCACCCACGATATGTCCGAGATCGAAGGCGTCTCATTTTACACATACTGGCAATTCCAACCACTAATTCTGAAAAACTATAGTACGCGCTATATATGCAGTTACCACACCATCCTCACTTGAGCATAAGTGATGTGCAGCGGTACACAATTTGCATAGCCCATGCTATCCCTAAGTCAGTAGCACTTCAGTGTATATATATGCATATACACTGTCTACCAATAAGTATTTGGACACATGCAAATGACGATATCTCCGCCGGTATACATCGTGTAGGAAACAGCATCGGCATGAGTCGCATGCAAGATGCTGAGCAGTTCGGAGCTCTCTGATTTCGAGAACGGTATAGTTATCGGGTATCCCAAATGGGACCCATCCTGAAGGGACATATCTGGCGATCTGAAGTACCCAAAATCGAGAGTGGCCTATGTGAATAAGAAGTGGAAAGGGAGTCTTGATTATCGGAATGGGCCCCGACCGACGAAACTGAGAGATAGAATGCTGTTCAGAGAAATTCGGAATCCAACCGATGGCCCTCACCCGCGAGGAGTTTCAACAGGCATCCGGAAGTATTGTTTCAATGATTACCATCCGTAAGGAAGCACATCTGTTTGGTTTTCGTGGACGTGCTGCTGCCCATAAGCTTTTGATCACAAAGTCCAACTGCGCTGTTCGGTTAATGGAGTACAAAGCACATCGAAATTGGACCGTAGATATGTGGAAACGGGTTCTTTGGAGTGACGAATCAAGGTACACCCTTTACCGTTCGGATGGCAGGGTCTGAGTCTGACATCTCCTAATTTAAAAACTGTTATATAATCTTAATATACCCTAAACATAAGTTTTAATAAATAATTAGATAATTTTAACAAGTACTTAAACATTGTTAAATTTTTTGTGGGGGTGGGGAGTGATTAAAACTCTTTATGAAGGTTGAAATGTATTATACATTCCAGTTTTTTATCGCCAAATTTGGCGATTTTAACGATAGTTGCCATTTTAGGATAGTTGTCAAGTATATACATACCGAGTGTATAATGCATCTGTTCGAATACATTTGTGTTTCAGTGAACAAAAAAAAAATAACTAATAATAATACATATTAATGATCGTTGCATATTCTGAAATAAATAATTAAAAAATAATCAAACATTATTAAATTAATAATCACAATTTACGCGATTCAATTGTCCTACACCAATAAAGTAAATTCTACCCTGATAAGGTTCCACCTATGACGTCACTTTCGACTCCGTTTTCGATGACGTCACTTCCGCCTACCAGGTACCTGTATACTGAGACTTGAAATCCTTGTCTAAAATGTATATTAACAATAATAAAAGATAACAAAAAAAAAATAATACATATTAATGATCGTTGCATATTCTGAAATAAATAATTAAAAAATAATCAAACATTATTAAATTAATAATCACAATTTACGCGATTCAATTGTCCTACACCAATAAAGTAAAAGTTCTACCCTCCCCCGTCTAAGGTTCCACTCCCGTCCACCTATGACGTCACTTCCTCCCCCCTCGACTCCGCCCCCTTTTCGATGACGTCACTTCCGCCTACCAGGTACCCCTGTATACTACTACATATTGCATATAAAGTAAAAGTAAAAATTCTACCCTCCCCCGTCTAAGGTTCCATAATGACGTCACTTCCTCCCCTTTGACTCCACCCCCTTTTCCGATGACCTCACTTCCGCCTACCAGGTACCCCTGTATACTACTACATAAATAATTCTACCCTCCCCGTCTAAGGTTCCACCTATGACGTCACTTCCTCCCCCCTCGACTCCGCCCCCTTTTCGATGACGTCACTTCCGCCTACCAGGTACCCCTGTATACTACTACTACATCGCCAATAATTTCGTGAAATGGGCCAAAGGACACCATATTCAGAAGTATTTAACAACATGCCGTGGAAAAACAATATTGTTTTCATAAGTAAAAATAAACGAGTTTATAAACTCTATAATAAAATAAAAACTATAACTAAAGAATTATAATTTTTTCAAGAATAAAGCTAGAGTAACCGCGAAATTATTTGAAATAATACAGAAATCGAAAGAAAACGTACCTCTTCACAACCTCTTCAACTTCAAATGATTTCCTGTTACTTTTAGATCGTTGCCACTCATCTAAAACTGAAAGTAACAGTGAATTAATTTCGATTTAATGCACCTGTGTTTTACGCTTATAGTGTCTCATAACGGCGAAACAAGTTGTACTGTAAACTAAGTGGACCGAAAAAATTCTTTAAAATAATTTGGAACAGTTAAATTTTTTGATTAAGGCGCTTACTCTGGACGCTGCGAATCGGTCCAAACGTTGTGACGTCATTTTGACGTCAGATTACGGACATTATACGATCAACCTGACGTCAAAGTGACGCCACAACGAACGTTCCGACCGATTCGCAACGTCCAGTGTAAGTTATGATTTCACTTAAAAATGAAGATCATAGAATGCATCGCGTAAACAGTGACGTCAGGTGTCAAGTTGAAGAACACTTTTGTGAGATAAATAATGACAAATTTATCGTCTGAGATTGAACGTTTTTTGCTTTAAAAATTAGCAAATGTTAAACTTGTGTGTATATATGTCAATACATTAATAACAACGGATTAATAAAAGGCATTGTATAAAGTTTTAAATTTCAGGGATGACTGAGATTGTGATATGA
>CM063504.1:189579375-189581875 GCA_032207245.1 Pardosa pseudoannulata
ATAACGTACCAAATGACAAATTTACTGTTTCAGTAATTTCAGTATTTAGTACTAGGCGACTGAATTTTAGATAAGGTAATAAATTAATGAATAGTTAGAGTATTAAAGTTCAAAAGTTGAAAGCGATTGTAAGATAATTCAGAAAAGTATGAAATGGTAGATTTACTGTTTCGGAAATTTCAGCTTTTGTAGTAGACGAATAAAAATTAATAAATATTACATAACTTACATTTGTCTTTCATTAAAACATTTAACTGTGTTACAGAATAAATGTATTTATCAATACTTTTGTTTCTTTTAAAACTCTCGAAATTCGACACCCAATAATATCTTGGATTTGACTGATACTTTAATTCAAGCTTATCGATATATATTTTTTAGTTTCGCCAAATAGAAAAATGTTCACACACTCTCATAAAATTATGTTGGGTTGTCTAGTATAAATAACCAGGTTCATATAAGCTATTATAGAATAAAAACCAGCAATAAGAAATTAGAAATTTTCAAATAAGGAAGCAATAGTAGAATTCTTTAATGCCTCATAAACAATAACAGAAAACATACCTTTTCAAATTCTGTTCCACTTTAGAATGACTTTCGTTTACCTTTACGTTGATACTACAAATCTAATCTTGTAAGCAACGGTACAATAATGCTAGTATTAAAAATCTGTATTTCACCAACTCTTATATAATGCAGTCTAACAGTACGAAAACTGTACCTTAAATTACTTTACAGTTTTATAAAAGGCCTCTATAAATATTTCATAGCTAATTTATTTTCACGCTAAATTATAATTATAATAGCTTAACTTTTGAAAAACTTGGAATACACTGTTTCAAAAGTGACTTAACAAGTCATGTAATGTCAAGTTGAGAAACACTTAACCAGGATTTAAATTTCAGATACATAAAACATCATTTCCTGAATGTTTCAGGAAATTATTTTTCTTGTTTGCAAAATCTCAATTTCACTTAATTGAGATTTTAAAAAAATATAATGATTCCAGTGCATTAAGACCCAACTATCATTTGGGATTCAACTTTTTATTCTCTGCGATTATTAACTAGAAGCTGCATAACTAACATTTGCGAAAGTCTCGCAAATCTTTCTACTTAGTTGCGCAAAACGTCCATTTCACCTTATTCAAGTAAAATCAAATAGTGATTCATTTAAATTAAAATCCATTTATCTTTTGAGATTCATTTATTAATGTTGCGATTATTAGAAGCTATGTAATTTAAATCTGTGAAACTCTCCCAAATATTTGTATTTTTCTTGTCACAAAAACCCAGTTTTATTTCATTCAGATAAATCACATAGTGATTCGGAAAATTAAGACCCATTAGTCAATTCAACAATTTTATTTTTTGCGATTATTAAAATTGGTGTAACTTACTTTTGTGAAAGTCTCACAAAAATTTTGTATTTTGGAGTTATTGATAAACTTCAATTTCACTTTATTCTTATAAACTTCAGACTATCTGATTTATAGAATTCAAATTCATTTATTCTTTTTGATTCAAGCTTTATATTTTTTTAGGATTATAGAAGCTGCATAACTTTTTTGCAAAATTTAACTTATTTCTGTGAAAGTCTCGCAAATCTTTGTACTTGTTGCAAAATTTCAATTTATTCTGTTAAAGTTTATCCTAGGGATTCCAGTAAATTAAAACTCATTTATCGTTTGGGATTCAATTTTTATATTTTTTGCGATTACTTGAAGATGCATAACTTACTTTTGTGAAAGTCTCGCAAATCTTTGTATTTTTGAAGTCATCGAAAAATTTCAATTTCACCTTTTTGATATAAAATTCAGAATAGGGATTCATGCAATAAATTAAAACGAATTTATCGTTTGGGATTCAACTTTTATATTTTTTTGCGATTACTTGAAGATGCATAACTTACTTTTGTGAAAGTCTCGCAAATCTTTGTATTTTTGAAGTTATCAAAAAATTTCAATTTCACCTTTTTGATATAAAATTCAGAATAGAGATTCATGTAATAAATTAAAAAGAATTTATCGTTTGGTATTCAACTTTTATATTTTTTGCGATTACTTGAAGATGCATAACTTACTTTTGTGAAAGTCTCGCAAATCTTTGTATTTTTGAAGTCATCGAAAAATTTCAATTTCACCTTTTTGATATAAAATTCAGAATAGAGATTCATGTAATAAATTAAAAAGAATTTATCGTTTGGTATTCAACTTTTATATTTTTTGCGATTACTTGAAGATGCATAACTTACTTTTGTGAAAGTATCGCAAATCTTTGTATTTTTGAAGTTATCAAAAAATTTCAATTTCACCTTTTTGATATAAAATTCAGAATAGGGATTCATGTAATAAATTAAAACGAATTTATCGTTTGGGATTCAACTTTTATATTTTTTGCGATTACTTGAAAATGCATAACTTACTTTTGCAGAAAATTAAAATTACTTTTGTGAAAGTCTCAGAAGCTTTTTACTTTGTTGCAGTTGCTACAAAATTTTA
>CM063504.1:189594375-189596875 GCA_032207245.1 Pardosa pseudoannulata
TTAGCCGTTAAACGACCTTCGTGAGATCGGCCCTTATTTGCTACTTTTAAATCTTGTTTTTTTTTTCACATTTTAATCTGCTATTAATTTAAAAATTATTTTCTAAGCTATTTTTCATTTGATTTCATCCGTTGCTTCCAAAATCAACCACAGCCGATAAATTTATCGTAATCTAATTTTAAAAAAGTAACCAGGAAGCGTATTTTCAGAATGAGAGATGACGTCGTGGATGCACTTTACCTCCATGGTTTTTAACAACATTTTAATGTTTTTCAACAATATGACGTCATTCACTAAAGTATATCTTTTATTCGCTACTTTTAAATCTGTTTTTCTTTAAAATCAAATTATTCTGAGGTTAGTTTTTAAGCTATTTTTCATTTGATTTCACACTTTGCTTCCAAAATCAGCCGCAGACGATAAATTTATCGCAACTTAATTTAAATAAAATAGCCAGCAAACGATTTTTATTAAAATGAAAAATAGCTTCATGAATGCACTTTACCTCCATGTTTTTAACAATATTTTAATGTTTTTCAACAATATGACGTCATTCATTAAAATATCTTATTAATTCGCTACTTAATCTGTTTTTTGTCAAATTTATTTATTATGCGATCAATAAGGCGATTTCACGCAGTAGGGCACATCTCAACTTATGACAATTCTGGCTTTAGTTTCAAAAGGAAGGGTAGTTTATTGTTTGTCTATTCACTGTTGTAAACATAAAAATAAATGGGAAGAGCATTATAGTAGTTCGTGACGTTGCGACAAATTGCTTTATTCTGCGATTAATTTTTAAATTTTTTTTAAGCTATTTCTTATTTGATTTCAATCTTTGCTTTCTATGTCAGCTCTAGACAATAAAGGTATTACCATTTTTTTTAAATAATGTAGACGACAAACTTGTTTTCAAAATGAGAAATGACGTCGCAGATGCACTTTACCTCCATGGTTTTAACAGTAGCTTAATGCTTTCCAGCAGTATGACGTCATTCGCTAAAATATCCCATTTATTCGCTACTTATAGATTGGATTTTCATCAAATTAATTTATTTTGTGTTTATTATTTTTTATTTATTTTTTTAAGCTATTCTTTTCTGCTCCAACCGTTGCTTTCAAAATCACCAGCAGACGATATATTTATCTTAATTTCATTTAAATAAAATAGTCAGGAAGCAGGTTTACAAATATATAAAAGTCGTCACAAATGCAAATTACCTCCTTCGTTTTAAAAGTTTATTTTATTTTACTTTATTTTTTTTCCGTTTTAGCAACAAAACGTCATTGATTTAAATATCTCATTTTAAATCCGTTTTTTCGTCATATTAAGTTATTCCGCTATTAATTGTATATTGATTAAGAAATAGTTTTAGAGATAAGAAAGGAATTAAGTTGATTCAAGTCGATTAAATTAAATGGATCCAATCATTGCGTGAAGCATATTGAACATACACATACAAAGGATTTTATATGGAGAGATGAATTACGGAACGCATATTAAATATACGTCAAAGGATCTTTTATACGGAGAGATGAATTATATTGAGTAAAGTCGATTGAATTAAATGGATCCACTCAATGCGGAATTCGAAGGATTTTATACGCAGAGATTTAAAGAGGGGGTGTTTTATAAGTGCCACTTCCAGCATTCATCAAGTTTCTTTTAAGAGGTACAACACCCCTAAAGAAATATTTAAACGGAGTAGTTCCATTGTTAAAGATGGACGGAGAAGATAGACGTAGCTTCGAAATCTCTGGAAATAATTGCAGAGAAAGAGAAAAAAAAAAGGTTCTGAAGCAACAAGTGCGCAGTGTAAATCGAGATACATTAATAGTAATTCAGGCCATAATGTTAAACGGAGCCACAAAACATTTGTTCACGAACAATACGTGGCGAAATTAAACGCCGAAATTATACAGCCCCAAATGTAAAACCACTTGTTAGTTTTAAAGGGCTGCTCTCAAATGCAATTCGATGAACACTCACACACACCCTGGTTGCTGACGCGGAAGATAACAAGACATTACCAAGTCGAAAGTGGCCGGAGGGGGCGAAGCGGGGAGATGGCTATCTCGCGAAGTTAGCGAGATGTAAAAGCGTGAACTGCTGGACAGAAAAGGGTCACGTGGGACAGGCGTCCCGATCGGTGCCGAGGAGACGTAAATTTATCTCAGAATTAGGACTAATAAGTACGATATAAAGCGAAATATCGGTATCTGCATCTCGAAACCGATATCTGAATTTTCAGTTCGACGATCTATCAACGGGCGTTACAAACATTGATATAACTGATAATCTGATATAACTGAATCGATGTAAGCTTCTCAGCCGATCTTCCATTTGAAATCGTCTTTCCGATATCTTCACCTGATAAGAGGGTGAACGCACATGCGCGATATTAGAGTTCCATATATACAAACATTGCTTATCCGATTTTCCAACATCGATTAACGGAGCATGCGCGATATAACCTGATCTCCCATTTAACGATATCGT
>CM063504.1:189604375-189621875 GCA_032207245.1 Pardosa pseudoannulata
AAAAAAAATGGCAAAATCTGCTTGTTTTAACATAAACTCAAAATAAAAAAATGGCAAAAACTGCTTGTTTTAACATAAACTCAAAATAAAAAATGGCAAAAATTTTGTGCTTCTGATAACCCCAAAGATAAAAATATCTAACATTTTTTTTTTTCGGATAGAAATGAAAAGAACTGTATCGATTAATACTATTTAAAACACAACGAAACACCTGTTTTAGCAAAATTTGCAGAATAAATAATTCCTAAAGAGTAGATTATCACAATTTATATAGGAATGATAAACTACCGTGGCCATTTAATAAGTACACAAAATCGCCATATTCGACAAAAAAAAAATTCCTATCAAATTGGCAATAAAAGTATTGGCGGCAAACAATGACTGCTTGTAGCCAATATATTACGTTACTCCAGCGAAATAGAAAAGAGGAATAGAAAACTTTTCCATTTCAAAAGCACAGAAGATGAAGTCGCCGAAAATGGCACAACCTGCGCCAAATGGAATAACTTCGCTAGTACCTAATTACCTAATATGTAATAACAAAATGAACGACAAAAAATGTTTGTTTGTCGCCAATAAAGTCTGATTGGCGAGATTTCGACAGTGAAATACAAATACTTTTCATTTCGTCGGAACAGACGATAATGTAGCCAAAAAGAATAAAACTGACGCCAAGCAGATTATCCCCTCTGATAATTTTCTACAGCCACAATTTCAATACGAAACGCTACCATTTTTTATCAGCCTCTTTTATTCCGAATACGTAATAATAGTTTTGGCGACATACAATAAAAATGGTTGCTTGTCGCCAATAAAGTCTTCAGCGAGAATTGTAATGATGAATATAATTTTTTTTTTTTTTTCATTTCGTTGCAGCAGGCGATAAAGTCGCCAAAAATGATAAAACTGACGCCAAGCACATTATCTACTCTGGTAACTTTTTACAGCTACATTTTTAAAACGAGTTGCAGCCATTTCTTATCAGTTATATTTTATTCGAAAACGATATACAATAATTATGATTGTTTATCGCCAATAAAGTCTATTTGGCGAGAATTGCAATGATAAATAGAAATTATTTTCATTTCGTTGGAGCAGGCGATAAGGGCGCCAAATATCGTAAAACCGATGCCAAACGGAGTATTCCGCTGATAACTTTTTACAGCCACATTTTCTTAATCAGTCGTGGTCATTACTTATCAGTCACGTATTTTTCCAAATATGTAATGACAGTATTGGCGACTTGCATAAATGATTGATTGTCGCCAATAAAGTCTGCTTGGCGATATTAGCTTCGGCGACTTGGAAACGAATCCTGCTTTGTAATAAATAAATAAAAGTTTCGTTCACCTCCGTTATCGTAATCGTCTTTTACTTTATCGGAACGTTAGCCGTCTCCATCCGGGCCGGACATAAAAGAGGGGAGCCTCCGAGACTGATTTTCCCGAAAATTCTAGACACGCCGCTTCCCTTTAAATCACTCTTTTTTTTCCCTTCCATATTATCTTTCTCGCAACCGGGATCGTGTTAACTCGTTCCGTTGGGACACCAAGTAAAAATTCTTTCTTGGACTTGGACGGAGCCGTTGCCACCAGAGGAAAGAATCTGACAGATTACGGGTGATGAATGGAAGGGGGCGGTTGTGTGGACCACCCCGGGGAACAGGGAAAATGGCTTCCATGGGTCACCTTCCGAGGATTCTCCTGAATTATTAAAATCGTTATTTTGGGGCCGTCAGATAGGGTGATAAGTAACCTCGTATTTATCCGCAGTTTATTCACCAAATTTATAAACAGGAGAACGGAGCAAAATCGATAATCTTATATCGCGATATTTAAACAGCTTTGTATCACGATATAGGATATGACCATATATATATATATATATATATATATATCGATGGGATATACAGATACATCGATATAACGATATATATTATAATATATCTATAGCTATGTATGGTTTGTATATATATATATATATATATATATATATATATATATATATATATATAAAATCATATACCGATATTTTGATACATACAGACACGATACATCGAACTGTCTATATATACGGTGAATCGATATTATGATATTAGGCTATATCAATATTTCGTTTGCGCTGTTACTCGCACAATCGCGAGAAATCGGAATGGCTATGTTTATATATCGGGAAACTCTATACAGCACTTCCTCTGTTATTTCCTTGAAGGTTGTTGGGAAATCGGAAAGACGATGTTTACATATCGAGAATGCTATACCACTTATGAGCTAACTCTGTTTCGTACGATGTCAGGATATCGGAGTAACAATTTCGCACAAGAAAAATACTATCTTAAAGAACATTCTTAACCCTCTAAGATGATAAGCACCTTAACTCTGTAAGTTACTTAAGCTGAACAATTTGACTTGTTTAAAACATCCCCAGTGATTATTTCGATCACCATGCGAAATTCCTGCAGGATTCGATCAACAATTTAAAAATTCATAGCGAGCAATACATACAAACTTATACTAAAGTACAATTTTTGCTTAAAGCATTCTAACTGCGATAAAGAAACGATCGATTTCTTAATAGATAAAACTATTGTATGTAAAATCTTAGAATACTAATTTTTTTATTCCAGAATTACCTTTCATTTTTTTTAATTCATCGCTACATATTGCAATTTATTGATAAACCGGTACATCGGCTTTACAGTATTACAAACCATAATGCACAATAAACGCTTTATGTATCAAATATATATTATCAATAACTTATTTTTCACGTTCTTTATTCAAATTTTAACGTATTACCTAGAATAAATTAAAAGAAACAAAAGGTTGAAAATCAGAAACGGCGCCAGAATACATTATAACCCGCTTCCCGCCCTTTTATAAAAATCGTCTGTTGGATTATATACAATAGAAAGTAAAATTGATGCCATTCTCACGAATCACTTAAAATATTTGAAACATGGAAGAATGAATTCTATAAAATTTAACTGATAAACAATTTGGATTTTGACGTCATAACTAATTCCTTGGATTTTAATCATCCAAAAGTTGAAATTAAATCGTCTGCTCATTTAGAAAAAAAAGAATTCACGTTTCAAGCGGTTTTTAATTGATATCTCCGCTAATTATCCTTTTACAAATATAAAACTTTCATAAATAAGTTCCCCAAAAATTTCCAAATCAGACGATATCTGTTTCGACCAAAATCTCTCCGTCGGATGAAATATATTTGGCGAGAATATCTATTCATATAATTCAGTTATGACGTCATACACTGCTAATACCGTCATTTGGTTGTTCTATATAACAGATATTTATACCCAAAACAAGTTAATATCTACGTTATCTAAGGTCCTACAAAAATGGAACTTGGTGAAATAAATTCCCTTGAATTATTTAAAATACGTTGACCCCAAACTCTCATCTAGATAAAAAAAATAATGGGTAAAACTCTTCTTTAAAATAATTTGTGACGTCATAAAAAGCTAGTTCCGAAAATCGTTTGCTTAAAAAAACACATATTTAGACTAAAATAAGTAGTAGTTTAAATTGTCTTCCATTAGTATCTCCGTTAATTATGGTCATAGAAAGATGTGACTTGATGAAATTAGTTCCTTAGAATTTTCTGATTCCATGGACACCTATCTCGACTCCTAACTCTCTGTCGTTTTAGAAATTTTGAGGTTATGTACAGACAAACAGACGTGAGCAGTTGAGCAGATTTTAATATATGTTAGATTAATCCCGGATTAAATTTTCCTTCAGCACATGATATATATATTAACTATGATTTTGTAACATATACAAGAGAACACGGTATTTCTAAATTTTGAAGAGAAAACTGATTAAAATTAAACAGACGATATTAAATAATATGTAATAAGTAATGAATGACATTGTAAAGAGATATATGTCATTCTAAAGAACTTTTATTTTCAGCGAATTTATGACGTCATAACATCACAAATTAATACATACAATGAATTTCATTATTAAGATGTTATAAAAAAATTTTTACATGATTAATTTTAATAACTGAATAAATATTTTTTAACAGAATTTGTATAGATACAATATAGATTAGCTATGTTTTATAATATGTACAAAAGAGAATGAATCACGAATCATTCTGAATTTTGAAGGAAGAACTAATTGAAACTACGCAGACGATATATAAACAATATGTAATAAGTATTGGATAAATGTGATTTTTAAGAGATAGACGTCATAATTCTAAAGAAAATGTGATTTTCAGCTAAATCATGACGCCATAAATTCACAAATTAATACACAGACAGAATTTTATTAGTAAGATGTTATACAAATATTACATGATGCATAGTAATAACAGAATAAATATTTTTTAACAGAATTTGTGTAGATACAATATAGATTAGCTATGATTTGTAGCATGTACAAAAGAGAATGAATCACGAATCACTCTGAATTTTAAAGGAAGAACTAACTGAAACTATGCAGACGATATTTAAATATATAATAAGTGCTGGATAAATGAGATTTTTAAAAGATATGAATACGTCATAATTCGTCAGAAAACGTCATAATTCTAAAGAAAATGTTATTTTCAGCTAAGTTATGACGATATAAATTTTGAAGGTAATACATAGAATGAGTTTTATTAATACGATGTTATAAAAATAACATGATGCATTATAATATCTGAATAAATATTTTTAACAGAATTTATGTAGATACAGTATAGATTAGCAATGTTTTGTAATATGTACAAAAGATAATTTTGAAGAAAGAACTAATTGAAATTACGGAGATGATATTTAAATAATATATAATAAGTAATGAATAAATGATATTTTAAAGAGATAGATGTTTTAATTCTAAAGAACTCTTATTTTCAGCTAAATTATGACGTCATAAATTCACAAATTAATACATACAATGAGTTTAATTATTAAGATGTTATAAAAATATCACATGATGCAATAAACGAATAAATATTTTTTTAAACACAATTTGTGTAGATACAATATAGATTAGCTATCATTTGTAACATGTACAAAAGAGAATGAATCACGAATCACTCTGAATTTTAAAGGAAGAACTAACTGAAATTACGCAGACGATATTTAAATATATATGTAATAAGTGCTGGATAAATGAGATTTTTAAAAGATATGAATACGTCATAATTCGTCAGAAAACGTCATAATTCTAAAGAAAATGTTATTTTCAGCTAAATTATGACGTCATAAATTCACAAATTAATACATACAATAAATTTTATTATAAAGATATTATAAAAATATTAAATGTGCGTTCTAATAAAGGAATAAATATTTTTTAACAGAATTTGTGTAGATACAATATAGATTAGCTATGTTTTGTAATATGTATGAAAGAGAATGAATCACGAATCATTCTGTATTTTGAAGGAATCACTAACTGAAACTAAGCAGACGAAATTTAAACAATATGTAATAAGTGCTGTATACATGAGATTTTTAAGAGATAGATGTCATAATTCTAAAGAAAATGTTATTTTCAGCTAAATCATGACGTCAAAAACTGACAAATTAATACATAGACAGAATTATATTAATAAGAAGCTATAAAAAGTTTACATGATGCATTATAATAACTGAATAAACACTTTTTTTAAGAATAAGTTGTTTATATAAAAAGGGTTAATCCGTCCCTGGGAAAAATCAGACCCCATCGCATGCTTCTAAGAATCTTCCATTTTTTGTTCTTTGTTCCGATCCCCAGGAGGGTTCGTTCACACGGGGAGACAACAATTACGCACCGAAAACCCATCTCAGCTGTTCACGCGATCGCATTTTAAAACAATATTAATGAAACCTCAATGCCCGCCATTATTTACACGAAAAATTTTAATTACCGCCACCAGATATTCCTTTATTCTTATTTTCATTATTTTAGTTGCTGTTAGTGGCATCAGCTTCGCCAATTACTTATCCAGATTCGTGTCTCATTTCGGGCGAAAATATTCGCTTCGAACAATGCCCGGGATCGAGACGAAATAAGAAGAATAATAAAAAAAATCACTTAAAGCCTTTTTTCATCCCCCTGTTGTTACCCATTCCGTTTAAGGAAGTTGGAAGGGTAGAATTTTTCTTTGGGGTAAAAAATTTATTATTATGTGAGCCTTGATTAATAAAAAACGGGGTAAAAAGGATCAGAAATGCGTTCTCAAGGTGTCGTGATGCGTTCATTAAGGGGATAGATGGAAGGGGCAGATAAAAGGAGATGCGAAGAGGGGAGGGGGAGGTGGGAAGACACCCTACCGGCGCGGTTAAGGTTATCAACGCTAAACAATGAAATGATCCATCTTCTTCAAAAGACACAGCGGCAGGTTTTTGTTCGAAAAGTTGCGGCCGGCGGGAAAGTTTTCAAGGAATGGGGCAGGACCACTGGAAAGTCCACTGGCAGGGGAAGGAATTGTCAGAAAATGGCCAATTACGGACACCGTTTGTCAGTCAGAGCGAGGAGACAATTGAATACAGTTCGGCGGCGGGGAGAAACGGGTCAACAAAAGATTCGACGCAATTAAAGAGAAGATTCCGGTGGCTAGAACGAGATAGGAGGTAGAACACCCCATTAGAAAGACAATTCGTTCTTTGAACCCTGAACTACGCATCCTTTATTGATTATTTATGAGAATTTGACAGTTAGGAAAGTCTGACATTAATTAGAGCAATTTTAGAGCATTGTTTGATAGGAAATGTAACCTGTATATATTTATATATATACATACATATAATATATGTGGTATATATACACAGACACATACACACACACACACACACACATATATATATATATATATATATATATATATATATATATATATATATATATATATATATATATATATATAGATGCATATATTTTAAATATTATATGTCATAATAAAATTCTAAAACATATTTTCTTAATATGACAGCGATCGCTCATTTCCTGTCACCTTAAATTTAGAATGGCAGTCCCGTTAATTATTTTTTCCCGCCCTTTCTGACGTATTAAATTCTAGAATAAACTAGAAGTAATAAAATTCAAATGATTGGTTACCGGAATGACACATTTCCTGGAGCCACTCACCTTACTTGTTAAATATGCCTAGCACACAGATTTCGACGCTTTTCCTTTGAGAACGTACATACATACATATATATACATATATATACATACATACATATATATACATACATACATACATACATATATATACATACATATATATACATACATACATATATATATACATACATTCATACATATATATATATATATATATATATCAAACATACATTTATATATACATATTATACAGCATACATATATATACATACATACATATATATACATACATTAAATATATATAAACATACATACATTATATACATAATACATATATATACATATATATACATATATATACTTACATACATACTATATATACATATATATATACATATATATATAATACATATAAATATACATACATACATATATACATATAAATTATATATATACATACATACATATAATATATACATAAATATACATACATACATATATATATACATATACATATATATACATACATATATATACATATATATACATATATATATACAAACATATATATATATATACAAACATACATACATATATATATATATATATATTACATACATATATATATCTATATATACATACATCATATATATATACACATATATATTATATATACATATATATATATATATACATATATATACATATATAATAATATATATACATATATACATACATACATATATAAATAATATAATGCATACATACATATATATATACATATATATACATAATATATACATATATACAATATACATATATATATATATATATATACAAAATAATTGTATACATATATACATTATAATAAATATATACATATATGACATATATACATTTAAACATATATATACACATATATAAATTATATATGTATACATAAATATCATATATACATATACATATTAATATTTAATATAAAATATAATATATATATATATTTATATATATAAATATATATATTTTATATAATAAATATATATACATATATACATATATTTACATATATATATACAATATATATACACAATAAATATACAAATAATATATATATAATACAGATATATTATACACATATTATATATACATATATACATATATACATATATTATACACGTATATTATATATTACATATATAATATACATATATACATACATCTAAATCTATAGACATAGATACTATAAAATACATACATATATATATCATATATACATAATATACATATACATAATATACATAATATAATATATATATTACAATACATATATAAATATAAATAATATATTATATATATAGATATATATATATATATATATATATATACAATATATATAAATATATACATATATATATATATAAACAATAAATAAAATATATACAAATACATATACATATATATATACATAATATACATAACATAACATATATACATATACAATAAATACATATATATACTATATATAAAATATATATACAAAATATACATATTACATATATATAATAAATATATATATATAATATATATAAATATAAATATTTAAAATATATATATATAAATCATATATATATAAAAATATATATATGAACATAAGCTGCAGGTACATTTTTATTAACCATTAAAAGATAACAAAAGAAAAAAAGCAAGCAAAAATGTTAAAAGCAATTTTTTTAAAGAGAATATTAATCTGATTGAGCATATCGAATGTTTGTTCTAATTATTAATTAAGTTACTTTATATCTTCGAATATCTAAATTTTTTTTTTTTTTTATTAAATGTATTATTCGATATTTGATTTTTTCGAGAAAGAGAGAATGCTTTAGCAAACTAAACACATTTCACCCATTGATTGATTTTATACGGAAATATATATAATAAATACAGTCATACAAAAAATATTTTTTAATTTAATATTCAATAAAAATTTAATTATTTTCCAAAAATCAATTATTTTTTTACCTGTCTATCTCGAATTTTCGTATAGAAAAAACATTATTTATGCCTTATTGCGTAAAGCACAATATATTTATAATAATTTTTGTTTTCTCTCTATCTTTGTTCTATACTGTATGCACTAAAAACCATAGCATCATCAATCCGAAGAAACAAGCCATGGAAATGATGAATTATATATCCTGGGAATTTTTGTAAATTTTTAACGTTCGAAATCCATTCCTTCCCCCTTTTTCGAGCATTTCATGTCACTATTCTAAGCATTATTTTCCCCGGTTAAAAGCAAACGATTAAATTTTTAATTTATCGCGTGATAACTAAGTGAAAGAAGCATTATTTCTAGCAATGTGACGTCATCCCAAGTAATTGTTTTAAACGCAGTTTTCCTCGGTTAAAAGTAGAAGATTAAAATTTTTAATTTATTACATAATACATAGGTGAAAATGATATTTTTCTATCATTATGACGTCATTCCTTTAAATATTTCATTTATTCATTTCTTATTTTATAATCGTCTGCGTAGTATCAATTCGATTTGACCTGGAAATTGAGATATAAAGTGATTCACTTTCATTTCTATGTGACGCAAATTATAGCATTTTTATATGAGAACTCATTTTAAATTTAATTCTTGGTTAATTTTTAAGTTGCAATGAAATGTTTATCAATAATATTTTAACAACAAAAAGTACAAATTTCAGTGACTCTCATGGGCAAATAAATTCCTATCATTTTATATAGTTATCTTTATATTCACATATTTGACAATATGAATGTGTGCTTCTGTTTCATACTAAACTATGTGGTTTGTCATAAATTTCCTTAATTTTGGAAACATTTATTACTACGAACAAAATTAGCACTTTTGCTTTCAAAACCTCTGCTCCCTATTCTATCACGTAATTTGGCAAGGTATATTAACGTTGCTAATCAACGTACAGTAGTAATACAGTTTAGGGTTAAACTTATATTTTACTATACAGTTTTGAGCAAATTTAATATAAGACACACATTTGATGCAGATTTAATCGTTAGCGTGTAAACATATATTTTGTTATTTTTATTTATAGATATTAAGAACAGTTTTCATTTTTATGCTTTTTTAACAAATCTACCCGATAAGTCATAGAGTATCTTCTTTGGACAGAAATCCTTGATACCGCCAAATGAACATATTCCACATTAATACATCTTGAATTCCCAGATTAAAATCTGACTGTGAGATCCAGGGATGTTATTTCGCCCATTCGTGTTCCGATATACCAATTAGTTCGAAAGATATTAACGAAAAACCAAACAAAATGGCAGTTTAATTTTGCGACACGAGCTTTCCGTTATTGAGTTGGCGTCTAAATATGGCAGTGTTATTCATTGTTGGCATTATTATCTCCAGATATTTGGTATTCGGGAAACATAAAAACGTATCTACGCGATTTTAAATTCCAGTGTAAGTATAGAAATATATGATGGCATTTATGTATATAAGACTATTCTTATCTGATAAACGATAAACTCATTTTTGTTTAGGAAATCACTTCTTTTTTTCTATTTTATTAGCTTGGCGAGATTTTTATTTTCAATAATTAAAAACTTGCCATGTTCTATCAAATTTGTTTTCATTTCGCAGTTGCCATTTATTAAATAAAAACTATCATATGGTTATAGGTTTTGTTATCTAAAACTCAACTACACTAGAGATAAAAGAAATTGGCAAGTGATATACAGGGAACAAATAAATTTGAAACTATGAAATGTTGAGATATTGTAGCCACTTTTGAATAAAGTTTAAAATGTGATTTCAAATAATATAATTGTTTTCGGTGTTTTAGTCTTATATACTTATTTTGTTTTATCAATATTAATTTGGTATATTTCTTTCATTTTAAATTCAATTGCGCCATTTTTATTAATCCAATTTTAAGACGTCACTCTGTACTTCACCTATTCTTAAATAAGCTTGGCGACTTTATGGTATATGTTTCGTGTTATAAAAATTGAAATCCTTTATGTAACTTCATTCTTATGATAACGCTTTAAGTTCTTGGCTTTTGACCTTATGTGCTTAGTTTATTTTATCATCAAAATATCGTAATTAGAATCAGTTAAAAATATATTAATTAAAATATGTAATGAGTGGTGCCATTTATTGCCTATAGTTACAACTATTTTTCATACGCAATAACTTTTTCTCTTTGAAATATCCCAGTATCAAAATCATTTTATTTTTTATAGCTAAATTTTGTATTTCATCAAAATATGTAAATCTTTATTTTACTTTCTCAAATTTTTTAAGAAGTTAACATTTTTTCTGTTATATGTTGTCGTGATTTTTATATTCAGTACTTACAAATTCACCATGTTCTATCATATTTGTTTTTATTTCACAATTGCCATTTTTTAAAGAAAAAGTTTTCATTTTAGGTTTTGTTGTTTAAAATTTAATTTTTATGTATGTAAAACAGTACTAAAAGACGGTTGGGAATGATTTATCCCATTCAGAACAGTACATATATATGTTACTCTCCACAGTATTTTGAAATTTGATTCCTACATTAAAAAAAAGTCCTGGAATTGGGAATTATTATGCAGCGGCTCACGGGCAACACAGTGCACTTACTGGACATTTGGCTATTAATAAACTGTTATAATCGTCAACAATCTAAAACATACGAAATTTATTCAGCATTTCTATCAATACATCTTATTATCTTTAATAGTGGTTCTAAATCTTTCATCGAAATATTTGAAAACCCAGACCGAAGGCTGGGTGCGAAGCAGCTAGTATATATATAAAAATGAATTTGTGTCTGTCTGTCTGTACTCGATAGACTCAAAAATGATACATCCAATCGCCGTGAAAGTTTGGAAAATTATTAGGTATATCCCTGGGAAGGTTTTTGTAAGTTTTTAACGTTCGAAATCCATTCCTTCCCCCTTTTTCGAGCATTCCGTGTCATCGTTCCAAGGATTATTTTCCACGGTTACACGCAAACGACTAACATTTTAATTTATCGCATCATAACTAAATGAATAATTTCTACCGATGTAATGTCATTCCGTTAATCCCATGTAATTGTCTTAAGCTCAGTTTTTTTCGGTTTTTAAAAGCAGAAGATAAAAATTTTCAATTTATCGCATAATAAATAGGTGCAAACGATATTATTTTTATCACTATGACGTCATTTCTTTAAATATCTGAATTATTCATTTCTTATTTTATATTATTTAAACATCGTCTAGGTCGTATCAATTTGATTGGACCTGAAAATTGAGATGTTAAGGGATTCACTTTCATTTCTATGGGACGTAAATTATAGCATATAAGAACTAATTTTGAATTTTATTCTTGGTTCATTTTTACGTTACAATGAAATAATTGTCAACCATATTCTAACAACGAAAAGTACAAATTTCAACGACTCTCACGGCCAAATAAAAATCTATCATTTTATATAGTTATCTTCATATTCATATGGTTGTCGATATGAATATATGTTTCTGTTTCATACAAAACCGTGTGGTTTGTCGTAAATTTACTTCATTTTGGACAATATTTATTACTACCAACAAAATGAGCACTGTTGCTGTCAAAACTTCTGCTTCCTATTCTACCACGTCATATGGCAAAGTATATTAACGTGCTAATAAACGTACAGTAGTAATACAGTAATGTAAATTAGGGTTAAATTTATATTTTACCATAAAAAAAGGTTGAGGAAATTTAATATGACACACATTCGTTTATAAAAAATTAACATTATTACAATACGCTATATAATAGAAACATATAAATATGCTAATGACTCGAACTGAACTGTGACGAATTTAGAGAGTCATCCAAGAAAAAAAATTATTTGTTTAATAGATATATATTAAGTTTACCGTAGTGAAGCACGGGCACACATGGTGGTATATATATATATATATATATATATATATATATATATATATATATATATATATATTATATATATATATATATATATATATAAAATATATATAGTACATATATATAAATTATATATATACATAAAATATATGTTATATATATATATGCATATATATACATATAATATGTAAATATATACATATAATATATATATAAAAATATATGCATATATACATATATATATATGTATATATATATAACATATATATAATATATAATATACATGTACATATAATATAAAAAATACATATATATATATATGTATAATATATGTTATATATATAATACATATATATATTATATATATTTATGCATATATATACACAATATATGTATATATAATATACATATATATATATATATAGTATATATACATGTACATATATTAGTATATATATATACATATTATATGATTATATTATATATACATATTATTTTATATATGTATACATAAGTGTATAAAATATATATATATTATATATATATATATCATATATATATATGTATACATTACATATATATATATATTATATATATGTATATATATTATATTATACATATATATATATATATAATATGTATATAATATATATATAAATATATTATATATTATACATATGTATATGTATATTTATATATTATATATATATATTTAATATATTTATAATTGTAACGATCCGTTACATGACCCCAAAACGAACAAGGAGCCCAAAAGGTGACCTTTCGTCGTGGACTCACGATTAGCCTATAATAGAACCAGGTGGTCTAAACACCGTAATTGAAACGGTGCGTCGCCGGCTCCGAACCGTCTGGCCATTGTAACCTGTTGAATGGACCTTTACTGTGTACATAATTGAGTGCACCTTGCCGCCCATTAGCGGTTACAAAAAGACCATTAAGTTGGTTAAGTTGATGAATCTGAGAACTGCTACATCTGGAAAACAGGACAGCTGATCGGAGACTTGGGAGTGACCGCAAGATTGCGTCACCCTGGCTCGGGAAGTTTCTCGAAGGACCGAGAAGTGTATTAGTGTGGGTATAAAAGAAAAAGACCGGACTAGAACGGGGGCTTTTAGCTTTGTTTCTTCTCTCGAGGCTTCTACCTGCTAGAGCCTGGTCGATCGAGGACCGCTCGTATCTCCGTGTCTGGAGTTTGTTTTTTTTAGAGACCGCCAGCGTCTCCGTTGCTAGATAGTCGAACATTCGACTTGGGAATTCCTTCCCGTTATTTGCTGATTGATAGTTAACTTCTTGCATAGAAGTAGTCAGCCGAGAGTGACTTTGCACTCTAATTTTGGATCGACTTGCATCCTGTGTTTTCTTCACGAATCCCAGCGTGATACGCACTCGGAACCTCCGAACCTGCTGTGAAAGCCAACCGCGCTAATCGACAGACGGAGTGATCGAGTCAACATTAGTCCCGCACTAATAGTTTCCAGCTATTGTGTTTTAAAGCCCTAGCCATACTGTTCCGGTATCCCACGCATCCTTGTATGTGCATATTATCTCTGTACGAGATCCCTGAATGTTATCGTTTATTGAATTTGTACATATCTGTACATAGTTTATTCTATTGAATAAAGTATTTAGTCAAGAATACCTAAATTTCTAGCCTGTTCATTGAAGGCCTCGCCTACTTTACTTCCAGTACGTTACAACATATATATAATATATATATATATATATATACATATATATAATATATATATATATATAAATTTGTTATTTTTTTTTATTGTTATATATTTTATATATATATATATATATATATATATTGATGTACAAACGCAATAAGGGAAGAGACCAATCCTTGAAACACGTACTTACACTGAATGTGAGGGATATTTAAGGAAGATCGATGCATATTTTTCATAATTTACAAATTTTATTCGTATGTCTCGCGAACCACTAAATAAATTTTATGCAGAATGGAGTCAAACATTCTATTGTAAAGAAAGAGGTGTAAATTTTCACATAATTCACGCAAATATAAAACAAAATTATGTATACGGTTTATTTGATTGTATAGTTTAATTTCATACTTATATATATATATATCTATATATATATATATATAATATATAAATATATAAATATATTTATATATTATATATATATATATATTTTATATATATAATATATACATTTATATATATATATATATATATATATTTATATTTATATAATATATATAATTTTATATATATATAATATATATATACATATTATATTATATAAATACATTATATATATATATATATATATTTATATATATACATATATATAAATATATATATATATATATATATATATATATATAATTCATAAATATATATACATATATATATAATATATATATATATATATATATAATATATATATATATATATATATTGCATAAATATATATACATATATATATTCATATATATATATATAATATATATATATATATATATATTCATAAATATATATACATATAATATATTCATATATATATATATATGTATATGTATATATATATATATGTATATGTATATATATATGTATATATGTATATATATATATATATACATATATATGTTCATATATATATTCATATATATACCCTCACACACATATATATGCATGCAGATACATAGATGTGTGTGTGTATATATATATATACTATATTATATCTCGTCTTTATATATACACATATCTCTGTGTACCAATGGCGTGCGGTCCATATGTGCAGGGTGTGCACTGCACACCCTGGCAAAATTATGAGGGACAATAATTTTCTGCACCTATGTCTACCTATCTTTATATGGTATATAATAAATATTATTTATAATATATTCAAATATGTTGATTTGCTTGCTTGTATTCCCGCAGTGCGTGCGGTACTAGGTGCTGCACCACGTAGCGCGTTCAAAAGCAAACGAACATAGGAAGTTCTGATGTGTACGCACTGCGCACTAAATTGAAAATCACGCTTTATATGTATGGGCTACTGGAGAAGAACCGCATACTATGGCATTGAGGGAAGTGCAACTATTTTTCCTGCACTTGGCATTCAGAATCATCCGAAGGTACGGTTTATTAAGCGTTGTATTAGAGCGGGGACTTACGTGCTGAAGCGATTTTGGTTTTTTAACTGATTAACTGGCCATACGATTTTGCAGACGGTTAATGTTTAAATTTATATATTGTAAGATTTTGTTTTCATGGAAATATAAAAGAAGTATTTCATCAATATAAAGTGAAATGTTTTAGTGTGGTAAATTAATTTCGGTGATGTATTATATTTATTGAAATAATTCGCTGAAAAACAATGTTGTTTTGTTTTAAAGAAACGAATTTTAACAGAACAGTCCCAATTCTACCATTTATTGTGTCCAGTACAGTATATAAGTTATATTTGTAACACCATATCCCTGGTTTTGTATTTAAAAATCGTCAAGATGTTTTTCGCAGAATATATGATTTCCACATGTGAAAAATAATTAATAAATATAATTTATTCCACTGTAAGAAATAGTTAGTTCTATTGTTCCACTATGGCATGGACCCCACTATGGCATGGATGTTCGTAGCCGTTCGGAATCGGCTTTAAGCAGTAGGTCCCGGTCTCATTAGCCCTCGTGTGCAAAACAGTAGACCGTAGTGCTCCAAACCAAACCAAAATCTATTGTTCCAGCGTGCAGCGAAATCCTCTGCACGTGGAAGAGACGTTCAATTTGTCGGCCCCAACGAACATGCGGACGAGGCACCGCAGCAGCGGGCGACCTGTGGTGCTACGTTTATTGAACATATAAGTTTTTCGTGGAAGCCCGAAGCGTTGCTTTTTCGACTCCGATATGACAGCATACAACAAAAGACATGATTTTTGCTTCAGTGCTAGTAGAATTGTCATAAGTTTAGCTGTTTTTACAGTTATAACTCCACTAATCGTAGGTAAATATTTTATGTATTGTAATCTTTAAATTTATATTCATACTAAATAACTCGTTTCAGAATGGAGAACTCGGATCTCTCAGTAATTAAAGATTTATTGGAAAATCCCTGTTCTCTGCACAGCCTGCATGCAAACCTACCGCACGCCATTGCTGTGTACATATATATGTCCATATATATATATATATATATATATATATATATATATATATATATATATATATATATATATATATATATATATTCTCACATACACACATATATATATGCATCCATATACATAGATGTATATGTATATACATACATATATACATAGACACACAGACTGCAATTATTGCTGTTTTCGGAAAGAAACATGTTGTATTTTCGATTAAATATCGGAGACTTACTTTGTTAAGCTGCAGAATACGTATCTTGTGTGTTTCAGTGTCGGACGAGCAGACGTGGTTAGGCGAGAGCGAGGAGGATCCGCATCCTACCTGTGAGGGCTGCAAGCAACAGTTCGACAGCATCGAAGATTTAGT
>CM063504.1:189631875-189634375 GCA_032207245.1 Pardosa pseudoannulata
TACATTGAAAAATTTTAATTTTAATTTGAGCCCGTACCGCAATTTGTGGTTAGTCCCCATCTCGTCTCGAAGACAAATTAAAATAAACAAAAACTGCCCAAAGATATCGAAGGTTTATGTCGTCGAAAAGGGTGTAGAAGGGGGAAAGAAACATTGCCTACCCCCTCCGCTTTTTGTTCAATTCCTTCGGGTGCCGACCTAATAAACATGCGAAATGAACGCGGTCGCCATGGTAACGGGATAAGCTCCTCTCGTTCAAATGCAAATGACGGCAGCAATGGTTTTTTTTTTAGGGGTGGAACAGGGGGTGCAACCCAGGGGGGTCCCCGGTACTGGAATCCCCGAATCCCGCAAGATGATAGCAACTCCCTGTGGAATGTCTATGACAGCATTCTAATTTCGAAAATAGCAACTGGGTATTTGTATAGGTAAACAATTGTACATTTTTAGTTGTGTTCGACAAAATTGTTGCCAGGTGTGAATTCGAATTATATATATATATATATATATATATATATATATATATATATATATATATATATATATATATATATATTACGCCTCAAGTAAATTGCACAGTTTATTTATTTAATCTTCTACAGTTTACCACTTCAACCACTACATACCGACCTCCTATGACTAATAGCTTTTTAGTCGTAAGCTGCAGCGTTAATATACATTATACTGAAAAGTTCCGTTTTATAGAGTACCATTATAGGTCCATCTTTGAACTTATCATTTATAAATGAATACATGCATATATATATATATATATATATATATATATATATATATATATATATATATATATATATATATATATATATATATATATATATATATATATATATATATATATATATATATATATATATATATATATATATATATATATATATATATGATTAGCCACGTTAATACATCTTGCCATATTACATGGTAGAATAGGAAGCAGAGGTTTTGACAGCAACAGTGCTCATTTTATTGGCATTAATAAACGTCATCCAAAATGAAGGAAATTTACGACAAACCACACGGTTTTGTATGGAACAAAAACAAAATTCATATTGACAACTATATGAATATAAAGATAGCTATTTAAAATGATAGGTTTTTATTTGCCCATGAGAGTCAAATTTGTGGTTGAAATTTCTACTTTTTGTTGTTAGAATATTGTCAATAAACATTTCATTGCAACTTAAAAATGAACCAAGAATTCAAGTTAAAATGAGTTTTCATATAAAAATGTTATAATTTGCGTCCCATAGAAATGAAAGTGAATCCCTTTATATCTCAATTTCTATTTCAAATCGAATGAATACTACGCAGACGACGTTTAAACAATATAAAATTAGAAATAAATAAATCAGATATTTAAAGGAATGACGTCATAATGATAGAAAAATATCATTTTCACCTTTTTAATTCGTGATAAATTGAACATTTTAATCTTCTACTTTTAACCGAGGAAAACTGCGTTGAAAAAAATTACTTGGGATGACGTCACATTGCTAGAAATTATTGCTTCTTTCATTCAGTTATGATGCGATCAATTAAAAATTTAATCGTTTGCGTTTAACCGGGGAAAATAAGGCTTGGAATAATGACACGAAACGCTCGAAAAAGGGGGAAGGAATGGATATCGAATGCAAAAATTTTCAAAAACCTTCCTAGGTATAAGCCTAATAATTTCCTAAATTTTCACAGCGATTGGATGTATGGTTTTTCAGTCTATCGAGTACAGACAGACAGACACAAATTAGTTTATATATATATATATATATATATATATATATATATTTAATATTATTTATATGTACATGTGTATAAGGAAAACCCTTTTCGAGGCACTTCTGTTTTAGAAATATCAATCATTTGCTGCAATATAGATGACTCTGAAAAACATAGAGGTCTAGAAAAAAAACTTTTCGATAAAGAAGGGAAATTTCATCGGAGAGCTCGACCCCTGGAGGCCGCTCTGTTTAATTAGAATCTTCGTGTTGCCATCGGAAAAATGAACCTCGAGGGACTTTCCCTAATAGTCTGTAGCAACCAAAGCAGTCGTAATTTCCTGGGAGATCGAAAAGACCCGGATGGTATTTTCATTTAAAGAATACAGGGCGATAAACGCAAAACTTGCAAAACCTCCGTCCCGCTTTAACGCAAGGGTTCACTACACTTATTATACTTTTATACACGCACACACACACATATATATATATGTGTGTGTGTGTGTGTGTGTGTGTGTGTGACTTCATATAAAGTATGTGTACATATCTATATATGTATATATATACATTTATATGCTTGAATATATGTATATATATATATATGTATATATATATATATGTATATATATATATACATATATATATATATGTATATATATATATATATATATATATATATATATCACTGTCTACCAATAAGTATTTGGACACCTGTGATAGAAAAGAAAAACTAACTTTATTCAAAATCAATAGTTGGTAGAGCCTACACG
>CM063504.1:189646875-189651875 GCA_032207245.1 Pardosa pseudoannulata
GGGCTTCAGCCCCCCTTCCCCGTTTTGTAAAGTCAGTTCTATGTATTAAACTAAATTTAACTCTTAAATACGTGATTACAACATGTGTATACACGCATTTTTTTCTCAGCCCCCCTCCTAAAGTCTCTCCTATAGGAGTCTGTAATTGCCATGACAAAATAGAATTCTTTAATTTAGTGTTATCACTGTGTAAAAACTAAAGAATACATTTTATCAATCTTATTTCTCTGTCGTGAAACTATTTGCGAACTGATATCATTTTTATCAAGTTATTAAAATTAAAAAAATAGGGCCATTTAAGAAAAATAATAGAGATAGTATGAAAACAAATTTTTTTTACTTACCAAATCTGATAGAATCCTGAATCGTTGGCCGAATGCGCTGGCCGATGGGTTAGGGCGCTGATCGTCGGTACAGGAGTTCGTGGGTTCGAATCCCACTATGGCATGGACGTTTGTAGCCGTTCGGAATCGGCTTTAAGCAGTTCCCTCTGACAGATCCAAGGAACTCTGGGAAGAGAGACTAATCAAAAACCCGGTACTGAAAAGGAAGGCCGGGAGTCTGATTCACTAGCTCACCGCAAACCAAGGCGCCATCGTGCGGCCATGAATTTAACCTAGTACCACATCGCAAGGGTCAAAGTACCCCTTCACGAATGGCCATCCAAACTGCCCTGTGCAGATATTGCTTCCTTCACCAACACCTGCTCTCATGTCAGAAAGTTTCAAGTAGTACACCGGGTCAACCGGACTTTTAACCTGGGCAGGACTCCTGCGGAGTATCCCCCGCACTTTCGTAAACTTCATTAGTTATACTTATTACTCTAGATTTTCTACATTTATATATATATATATATATATATATATATTTCTTTTGTTATTTTAAATATTATGGGCTTGCTTGCTTGGCTTAATGCTGACTTGGCCCCTGCGTAACGCATTGTTGCCGGACGGTCAGACCGAACCAGCAATTCAACACCCTACACCCGACTTCGGGTGGGTGGCTGGTTACAGGTAGTACTCGGCTTTAAGCAGTAGGTACCGGTCTCGTTAGCCCTCGTGTGCACAACAGTAGAACGTAGCGCTCCAAACCAAACCAAACCTGAATCGTTGAAAATGGATAAAATTCCGTTTAATAATTGGAAAAAGCAGCTGCAATTTAAAAAAAAAAAAGGTTAAAAATATTCGATTACAATGCAATGAAAAAAATACAAATTTACAAATTTATATTTATTTTACAAGGAAAAAATTTTTTGCAGGAAAAATATTTACCGTAAAAAAATCTTGGGGGTGCATATGTCCCTTTGCACCACCACCCCGGGTTCGCCTCTGATTGTAGCCCCTATTGTTTTTACTTCCACGGGCTACTGGGCAAGGAGAAGATAGTAATTACACTATGGAAGTATTAGAGCTTTTCAAATGACATGTGGCTCTATCAAAGAATGATCGTGAAAACGTGTAGGGAGGACAGGGTTGAACCCCGGAGCGAGGCACGGAGACGAAATCTTTCCCAGCTTACTCAGCGCTATCAACAATATAGAAAGGAAATTGGGTCATTTAAAAAATTGAGCTATTTTATTGACACAGGTAGAAAAGGTGGCGAGTGGGTTAAAAATGAGCATGTCATACAAAGCTTTGGGAATTGGATTCGAAGAATTCAGGACACTCGTTTAGATAAGATTCTTTGTGCTTGGGAATATAGATTTGAAGGAATAAGAGGAGGGAAAAAGGAGAATTTTTAAGAGATAGTTTGAGTGTAATAATGACATACATATGTACACACATTATTCGTCTTGGCGACAAAAAAAACATTAAGTTTAAAACAATTCGCTCCCAAATATTGCTTAAATATTTTAAGGGATCGTACGACTATTAAATCGAGAAAAAATTCGATTTTTCAAAAAAAAATTATATGTGAAAAGAAATTGAGTTCTGAACATTTTAAAACAACCAGCGTGAAAAAATTCCAAAATTGAATTAGTTATGAAAAAAAAAATGCGTCAGGTGTTTATGTAAAGAAATTTAACTTACAAGACTTTAACTTGATTTTTCTCAAGCTGCCATTTTTTTCATGTAATGCATATGTTATCTCAAAATTTTCTTCACATTTTTTCAGAAAATTTTTACAGGTCCTAGACAATATAATTTTCATACGATTTGTATATTTCCCAAAAAATGTTTTTTTACAATGACAAATTTTTAGTTTTTAATGTGAAAAAAATTCATTTCAAATATTTTTTTTAAATTTTACATATATTTTAAATACAAACACATTTATTTCAAAAAGATTGAGGTATTGTACTATGTTTTAAAACAATAAAATTGTCTTTAACTTAATTATATTTTTAGTAATCGCTCGCGTTAGCCTTGATATCATTTTTGTTAATAAGATAATGTCTCTTATTCAACCCATTGCGTGCGGGTCCATTTCGCGGCGGAATTGTACCGGGAGAGGGCGTTTCGCGCGTCAATTTAGTTATTCAGTTCAATCTCAACAGATCGAAAATGATTTCATTCTTTAACCCCCTTTTCGCATTTTATATTGAAATATATAAATAGAACAAATAGCGGACATATAAAAATAGATAACAAATATATAAACAACCATAAGATTTTTGTAAACAAAAAATATATTTTTGAGTGGATCAATTTATAACAGTAAAGATGAAAAATCAAATAGAAATAGTAGTATATAGTTTTGATTTTTTCGAATTATGTTATATATAAACATTTTGATATTATAAAAAAATGAAAAGAACAATCATAAAACTAACAATGTAAAAACTAGTTTTTATTGGTCTCCATTGTTTCAGAATCTATGGAGTAGACGAGAACAATCGGCTTCGTTTTCCTGTCTATACCGTTATTTTTGTGCCCACGAACAAACCCTGTTGTAACACGAACCCGTACGAGTACGTGACCCGCTTTCAAGTATCCATCGTCAAAAACGTACTAGTACGTGTTGCGCATACAATGTGTTAAAAACTAGCAAATATCCCATCATATGACGGGATCATTAAAAGTTTTAATTTTTCAGAATTGTAAAGTACCCTACGAGTTAGATTAAAAAAATGATTCGTGTTTTGGCTGAGAATGATCTGGTACACACTCAATCATTTGTTTACTTCATACTCCTCTAAAGTCTTCCGATACTGTGAAGACAGTTTAGAATCCCGTTGAATTCATTTAGTTCTCTTGGCTACGTCAAAATGATCGTTAAGCTCTTACTTTTTTTTCCACAGTCATTAATGGAAGTACAGAAACGAAACTATCATGTCCCCTACACACTGGAGGTGGATAGAATTTGTTCTTAATAGGGGTGATAAAGTTTTCAGTGCAATAAAAATAATCGACGATTAAATTTTAAATTATCATATACATACCTAATCTATTATTTAAGCCAAATGTAAAAAAAAAATTACTGACGTCCTATCTAAGTTCAATGATAAAACGGATGAAAATAATGCAGACGATATTTAAATAATATAAAATAAGAAATGATTACATGGGATGGAATGACGTCATAATGCTAGAAACAAAATGTTTTTCTACCTATTTGTTTACGCCACTTACGTATTTGCGAGCGCAGCAATTGCGCATGCGCTGTTTTCTTTTTTGTGTTTAAAAATGTTGTTTATAGTAGTTCGTGTATGTGTTTCATGATGCGAGGTTGTTCTCGCCAGCGGTCGCCGACCCATGTATTCTATCTAAAGTTATCTCACTAAGCGGTCTTACCGACCCGTATTTTTGGATTAACTTCTGTGTTAATAAAAGTGTGGGATCAAAAGAAACATTGCTTCTATCTAGTCTACACGTACACTATTTATTATGTGATAAATTGATTCGCCTGCTCTTAACCGGGGAAAATAGGGCTCGAAATAATGGCAAGAATTGCTAGAAAAGGGGAAGGGTGGATTTCGAGCGTTGCTAAGCCTAACTCGTCGAGAATCCAGTATGGATGCCTCTACCCATTCCAGGTCCAACCAGGTCCTTCATAACTTCGAGGACAGACGGATAGATAACTTAGGCTATTATTATACAGAAAATTTCTAAACAAAAAAAAATTATGTTTCAAAAATGAATGCTATATTTAATTAAAGATAATAATTTGTTCTACGTTTGAAAATTTTATGCTTGTAAAACTAGTGTAGTTTTCAAGCTATAAGAAATCGAAAATAATCCTTATTTTACAATTTTTCGAATTTTAACCCTCTCGCTGCGCATCCCGCGATTTCCACGGGCAATATAGATGTAGCAAAATTTGCGCAACCCGCTATTTCCGCGGGCATGCATTTTAGCCGTCTATTTAACTGTGCAGCCCCCTCTTTCCCCGTTTATTCTTTCATTTTGGCTTTACTGCGATTTTTAATTGTTTATTTAGCTGTAATCTAGCAGATGGCTTTAATCGTCCACAAGTCTGCGAAATATAGAAGAAATTTTTGTAGCATTTTGAGCGCGCTGTTCATAGCTGAAAGATGTCTGGCAGGAAGCGTTTCGCGAGTTATATAACCTATACTCCTGACAATATTTCCGACTCTGATTTCAAGTATATTGAAGATGGTTATAGCGAAACTGATGAGAATTTCTCGGATTCCTCTGCGGATAGTAATGAATCTGAAAATTCATTTTCTATTTAAAATGTTCGACATTGGTGCAAAATTGATATGCAAAATATTCTACCAGCTCCTGCTTCATTTCCTTTCATTGGATATCCCGGACTCAATTTCACTATGGCAAATAATGCAACTGTATTTTGAACTTTATTTTGACGATGTTAGGTCGCAAATAATAGTAAAAGAGGCCAACAGTACATGACAGTAATAGACCCATGAGACTAACTGCTCGACACTTTGCAAGCCATATACACACAAATTCCATCAACAAAAAGCCTCGTAGATAGTGTGCTATCTATTGTTAAAAAAACTGAACAAAAAATTCGAAAAGAAACGCGAATTTGGTGAAAGGATTGCGAGGTAGGACTTTGCCTCGAGCCCTGTTTAG
>CM063504.1:189684375-189694375 GCA_032207245.1 Pardosa pseudoannulata
GATTCGGGTAGAATTCTTATCTGAAATATAGGACGTCTACCATCCTGTTGACAAGTCAGAGGTTTCAGGGTAATTCTAGAGTTGTGTGTGATATTTTAGTGTGTATATTATTTGTGTATGTTATTTATATTATTATAAATATTTATATGTGTGTTAGGGGGGGGGATATTTATATATATGTGTGGGTAAATATATATATGTGTATTTTTTTATATATTATATAAATATATATTTTATATATATATATTTATGTATATTTTAAATATATATTTGTAATATATCTATTATATTATATATATATATATATAAATATAGCAGATTTTTGTTTCTAATATATTATAAGTATATGTTAAGAGTATATAAAAATATATATAAATATAAATATATTATATATATTAAATATATATATATATTTATATTGTATATAATCTCTATTTATATATAATGTTATATATATATATATATATTTATGTTATATTTATATATATATATAAATATATATATATAAATATATTATATATATAATTATATATATATATAATATTTATATATATTATATAAATATATATTATAATATTGTATATATTATTTGTTTATTATATTATATATATATATATATAAACTATATATATATAAATATATATATATTTTTATATAGATTATAAATATATATATATATATATATATATATATCAATATATTATATATATAAATAGAAATTATATATATATATATTTATATATTAATTTATAAATGAGTATATATATATGTATATATATAAATATATATATTAATATATCAAAAATATATATATATATTATATATATATATAAATATATATATATATATATTATATATATACTATATATATTATAGGGAAATATATATATGATAAATAATATATATATAAATAAATGTATATATAAATAAAATATATATATATATATATATAGAGAGTTTAAATATATATTATATTATATATATATAAATAAAATTATATAAAGAATTATATATATAAATAAATATATATTATAAATCAATATATATACAATAAATATATATATTAACTATATATTTATCTATATATTATATATATATATTATATATATACAGGGTGTCTTAAAAGGTCGTTTACAAACTTAAAATTCTGGTTTGTCATATCATGATAAACAAGATTTACATAGGAACTTGTGTCCGAAAATGCAAACTGTGACCGCTAGAGGGCAATAATTGCAGGAAAATCGCTACATCGGTAGAGGCGGACCGCCGCGATCTCCCGACTTGACACCCCTGGATTTCTACCCGTGGGGACACATGAAGTCTACGGTGTACGAGACACCTTAACATCGGACATGGACAGATTGAACGGGTTCGTGAATCCATGCACCGACGTTGTGAAAGGTGCATTGTGACGCAGGGAAACACTTTAGAGCATTTGCTGTGATGTAATCCTCATCTGTAGTAAAAATCATATTTCGTTTTTATTCTCCTGGTCCACAGTTGTGATCATAACGCTCTAGCGGTCGCAGTTTGCATTTTCAGACACAAGTTCCTATGTAAATCTTGTTCGTCGTGATATGACAGACCAGCATGTTAAGTTTATAAACGACCTTTGGGACACCCTGTATATGTGTGTTTGTGTGTATGTGTGTTAATATGTATGATATATGTATATATAGATACATACATCCTTGAGTTGTAATTTCTAAAAAATATTAAATCCTTCTGTTGTGATTTGAAAAAAAAAGTTTAATGCTTGGGTTGTAATTTTAAAAAATTTATTTTATTTTTGGTATGTAATTTGAAAAAACAAAGATTCCATTTTGGGTTGTTAATTTAAAATTGATTATTGAATCTTAGATTGAGATTTGAAAAAAAAAATCGTAATTTAAAAAATTGATTCTTGAGGTGTAATTAAAAAAATGAATCATCGGGTTATATTTTGCAAAAATTAATTTAATTCTTATGTTGGGTTGTAATTTAAAAAAATATTCAGTCCTAAAATTGTAATTTGAAGAGAATTGAAAAGTTTTGGGTTGTCATTTTGAAAAAGAAATCAATCCTTGGGTTGTTATTTGAAAAAAAAAAAAAGTATCTGCCAATCATCCGGATGGGATTTGAAAAAAGGATTCAATTTTTAGGTTGCAAATTGAAAAACTCATTTGATCCTTATGTTTCAATTCGAAAAAAAGGATTCGATCCTTGGGTTGTAATTTGAAAATAATGATTTATCTGTGGGTTGTCGTTGAATACATTACAAACATTGAACGATGTGTACTACGACGAAAGTACAATTGATGTTTGAAAATAGCGTACTGGAATTCGCCAAAATAGAGGTCATACCCACCCGAGAACATCCTTACTCCAAGGAGCAGATTAAATTCCATTAGATCTCTTCGGCGAGCACCCCTGGATTTTAGCGCGATTAGTTTCGATTCCGATTCAATTTTGAGCGTGATCGATTGTTTTCCAAAATTTTCAGAGATATCTAGCACTTTCAAAAGGGCCGTCATTAGTGCGTCCATTTCTGTACATCGAAAGGGATTTGTTTACACGAACAGCGAAGTCTCTAATTAGTCGATAAGAGACCGCAGTCTGCTGGAGGAGTTAATCGCGAAATGCGAGTTCGGAAGAGTCCAAGTCCCCCGAGGGGGCGCGCAGTTAAAGGGATGCCTCGGAATTCATTTATTTGCCGAGACTTAATAAATATCGCTTGAACGGTTCCTTTTGCAAATCGAATGGGTGACGCGTTTGGGAGAGTGACATCGCTTTCGTGATTTACGATTCTCTTAATATTACGTCCCCCCCCCCTTTTCTCAATAAGTGTGCGAGGGTTTAATCTACTTAGATGCATGCGTGGATCTTAAGAACAGAAAATCCGTCTGAATCATTTCGACTCTAACTAATATATATCTTTATACATATATATATACACACACACACACACACACACACACATATATATATATATATATATATATAATGTCTGTGTGTGTTATATGTATATATATACACACATGTAATATCTCAAATCTACTTCGCTTAGGGATAATCTAATTAATGAACATGCTAACCAAATTTTAATTGTAGGTTACCCACGATTTTTCATCCTTCGCATTTCGTACCTTAAAACGAGTAAAGAAGAAGTTCTACGTCTTGTAGGTGGGGCATAAGTATATGCATACATAGTATAAGATTTATTAGTGGATTTTATAATGATACTAGCTGCTTCGCACCCAGCCTTCGGTCTGGATCTTAAAATATTTCGATGAAAGGTTTAGAACCACTATTACAGATAATAAGACGTTTTAATAGAGATGCTGAACAAATCTCGTATATTTCAGATTATTGACGATTATAACAGTTTATTTTAATAGCTGAATGTCCAGTAAGTGAATTGTGTAACCCGTGAGCCTCTGCATAGTAATTCCCAATTCCACGACTTTTTTTAATGTAGGAGTCAAATTTCAAAATGCTGTGGAGAGTAATATATATGTACTCTTCTGAATGGGATAATTTATTTCTGAGATTGGATGCCTCTTAGTACTAATGTTTTACATACATAAAAATTAAATTTTAAACAAAAAAAAAACTTATGACGATAACTTTTTCTTTAAAAAATGGCAATTGTGAAATAAAAACAAATTTGATAGCACATGGCGAATTTGTAATTATTGAAAATAAAAATCACGCCAACATATAATAGAAAAAATACTAATTTCTTAAAAAAAATGAGAAAGTAAAATCAAGATTTACATATTTTGATAAAGTAAAAAATTTAGCTATTAAAAATAAAAGGATTTTGATACTGGGATATTTCAAAGAAAAAAGTTATTGCGTATGACAAATAGTTGTAACTATAGGCAATAAATGGCACCACTCAGTACATACATTAATTAATATACTTTTAATTTATTGTAATTACGGTATTTTAATGGTGGAAAGAGTTTAGGCATTTAGCAGATTGGGCGAAGTAATGCATCCAAATGTATTTATGTTTATAAATGCATTTATTTACACTCGAATTTTAATGGTAAGGTCTTGAAAAATTCTTCAAGAATATAGTAAATCACTAACAAAAATACCAAAATGTGCCGCAGTTCAAATTTTCCAAACAAACAACGGTTTGGCAGGATAGGCGATAGTTGTTTTGCATTAATGTCAATTCGATTACCAAATATCTGGCGAAAACGATGACAACAATGAAAATATGGTCATTATTTGTCACGCCAACTCAACAGTTAAAATGACTGTACTACATAATTAAAACGGTGTTTTTGTTGGTTTTAAAATAATATATTTCGAAATAATTAGAATATCTGAACGCGATTGACCGAAATGACTTCTTTAAGTAATTCTGCCAAGCCTAATTATGAATAGATGTTAGTGTGGTCTCAAAATTGGATAAAAAAAATGGCGCAATTAAATTGACAATGAAAGAAAAACACCAAATATTGATAAAATGAACAAAGGTCAAAAGCCGAGAAAAATTATTTTATTTGAAAGTGTTATCATAAGAATGAAGTTACTTAAATGATTTCAATTTTTATAACACTTAATTAAAAGAAATATACCGAAAGTTGCCAAAGTTATTTAAGAATAGGTGAAGTACAGAGTGAAGTCTTAAAATTGGATAAATAAAAATGGAGCAATTGAATTCAAAATGAAAGAAATATAATAAACTAATATTGATAAAACGAAATAAGTATATAAGGCTAAAATACCGAGAACAATTATATTATTTGAAATCACATTTTAAACTTTAATCAAAAGTGGCTACTATATCTCAACATTTCATAGTTGCCATTTCTAAAATAAAAACTTATTTGTTCCTGTATATCACTTGCCAAATTTTTTCTCTAGTGTAGTTGAGTTTTAGATAACAAAACCTATAACCATATGTTACTTTTTATTTAATAAATGGAAACTGCGAAATAAAAACAAATTTGATAGAACATGGCAATTTTTAATTAATGAAAATAAAAATCTCGCCAAGAAAATAAAATAAAAAAAGGTGATTTCATAGACAAAGGTGAGTTTAGCATTTAGCAGATAAGAAAATAGTCATATATATATATATATATATATATATATATATATATAATATATATATATACATAAATGCCATCATATATTTCTATACTTACACTGGAATTTAAAATCGCGTAGATACGTTTTTGTGTTTCCCGTATACCAAATATCTGGCGTTACTAATGCCAACAATGAATAACACTGCCATATTTAGACGCCAACTCAACAATGGAAAGCTCGTGTCGCAAAATTAAACTGCCATTTTGTTTGGTTTTTCGTTAATATCTTTCGAACTAATTGGTATATCGGAACACGAATGGACGAAATAACATCCCTGGATCTCACAGTCGGATTTTAATCTGGGAATTCAAGATGTATTAATGTGGAATATGTTCATTTGGCGGTATCAAGGATTTCTGTCCAAAGAAGTTACTCTGTGACATATCGGGTAGATTTGTTAAAAAAACATAAAAATAAAAACTGTTCTTAATATCTATAAATAAAAATAATAAAATATATTTTTACATGCTAACGATTAAATCTGCATCGAATTTGTGTCTTATATTAAATTTGCTCAAAACTGTATAGTAAAATATAAGTTTAACCCTAAATTGTATTACTACTGTACGTTGATTAGTAAAGTTAATATACCTTGCCAAATTACGTGATAGAATGGGGAGGAGAGGTTTTGACAGGAAAAGTGCTAATTTTGTTCGTAGTAATAAATGTTTTCTAAAATTAAGGCAATTTATGGCAAACCACATAGTTTAGTATGAAACAGAAACACACATTCATATTGTTAAATATATGAATATGAAGATAACTATATAAAATGATAGTTTTTTATTTGCCCACGAGAGTCACTGAAATTTGTACTTTTTGTTGTTAGAATATTGTTGATAAATATTTCATTGTAAAGTAAAAATGAACCAAGAATTAAATTTAAAATTAGTTCTCACATAAAAATGCTATAATTTGAGTCACATAGAAATGAATGTGAATCACTTTATATCTCAATTTCCAAATTAAAGCGAATTGATACTACGCAGACGATTATAAAATAAGAAATGAATAAATGAAATATTTAAAGGAATGACGTCATAATGATAGAAAAATATCATTTTCACCTATGTATTATTTAGTAAATTAAAATTTTTAATCGCCTGCTTTTAACCGAGGAAAACTGTGTTTAAAACAATTACGTGGTATGACGTCACATTGCTAGAAATATTGCTTCTTTCACTTAGTTATCATGTGATAAATTAAAAATTTAATCGTTTGCTTTTAACCGAGGAAAATAATGCTTGGAATAATGACATGAAACGCTCGAAAAAGGGGGAAGGAATGGAATTCGAACGTTAAAAATTTACAAAAACCTTCCCAGGAATATACCTAAACATTTCCCAAATTTTCACGGCGATTGGATGCATGGTTTTTGAGTCTATTGAGTACATACAGACACACACAAATTCATTTTTATATATATAGATTGAATGTCCTGGTGATAGTTTTTAATGTATACCTAGGTTAGTTGTTATTGATTTTAATTTTACTTTAGTTTATAGTCTTATTTTTGTATGGATTACTTTTAGTCTATTGGTCTGTTTTTTTTATGGGTGTACTTATGGTGACCGGGGGCATTTCAGCTGAGTAAAATGGCCATTTAACTGGACTGGGGGGTGACGCAATTCCCCACCACCGCTTCAAGTACACAAATTCCTATTCCACTTCATTCTAATTCTCTATCTTATATTATTTATTTTCTTTAAATTAATTAATATATATCTATCTATCTATCTATATATATATATATATATATATATATATATACATATATATACTTATAGATATTTGTTTATATATATATGTATTCATATACATACACTCTCATTTTATACATATAATCAATGTAAACACATTTATATTTATATATATCATTAAAACAGTTTCTTGTGTCTTTTTCGAACACCAAATAAAGTAATTTCACTGTTCCAATATAATATATATATATATATGTTTATACATAGATATGGATATATGTGTAAATGTATATACATATATATATGTGTGTGTGTGTGTTTATACATAGATATGGATTTATGTATACATACATATATGTGTAAATGTATATACATATATATATGTGTGTGTGTGTGTGTGTGTGTGTAAGTAATGGAAAGTATTATTTTTATAAAAAAAATATTAAGTGCGGGAATCCTTTCGAGAATGTGCCTCCGTACGTTCATATGGATAGAGTGACGGGCGTTTAGGTTCGGGCACGCCCTCCAATCAACAGTCCATTCTACACCACCGTGTGCGGGGGACAAACGATCTGACGAAATTCGATCGAACGGAAAACAGCGCCCACCACTTCCCCAAACCATCGATCAGAATCTTTTATGATCAGTTCGCTCCGATGCCCAAAAGAATCCAAAAACGTATTCCAACTTGGTGGGGAGAGAGGAAAATAATAGCCGAAAATCGAACCAAAGATAAAGTTAGCCCGAGGCGTCCCATCTCGGATTCGAAATCGTAGGTGCTGCCCGTCACAGGTGATGCTTACGACGTGTCTCTGACCCTGACTCGATTGTTTTAAGAAGGCCACACCCACTTGGATTTTTTTTTCATTTTTCGGTTTATTTTGTTCTTGGCAACGCGGAACGAATTGTTGGACGTCGAACACCCGATATCGGCAGACATCAGAAATATGTGCGGTGACGTCTTAATTGTGTGCTGGGGTGCAAAGAAGGTGAACAAAAACTGAAGCGTGGAAAAAGGGATGAAGACGTTAGGGATGTGAGCCTCTTGCGTAAAAACCTAAATAATCGGTCTCACTTTACCCGGTGGAGTCTTAAGTGCGGGGGGCACGTAAGATAGGTTCGTTGCCTCATTGTCCTCCAGGTTCTCAATCGATACCTTTGGAGGTGGGCGGCCAGGCTCTTTTTCTTGGCCCCTGCTCATAAAATTTGAAGATCCCGTTTGTGGAGCAACATTCGTCCATAAGCACTTGCTTTCTGGTTGATATTAAATAGAAAACCTTACAGCTGAGATCAGTTGATTACCACTTGGTGAAAGGACAGTTGTCTATTCTACCTGCTGCATCAGGAAAAAACATTAAATAAATCACAATATACCATGACTATTCCATAATTTTTTTGGAACAAATATATTGTTCTACTATGTTCTTTCTTCAATGGTGTTAATTTAAAAAAATGAATAATTTTTGGATAATTAACCCCTGGAAGAATCATTTTTATAATTTGGCAAACAATCACCAAGAATTATTTGAGATATCAAGTGTTTTCACTCAAAGTCACAAGCCACTTTAATGCCCTTCCCGTCCATTTTCATGTTGGCGATAACCAACAGGCAGCCAACATGCTGCCCTTCCGTTTGAAATGATAGCTAGAACCGTCATGAGTTGAGATGTGCCAGAAACTGTCTTATTACTTTTCCAGTATTAACAATATACACCATGGCTGCTACTCACAGAGATCATCTGCACCACTACATTATCTAATGACGTCACTAGAAGTGCATTTCGGCACGTTAGGGTTATGACGAAGAGGGGAGCTGTTGCTACTCTGGATGGGATGTTCGTCATAATGGCGTAGCCAATCGAAAAAATCTACTATTACGATCGTTAAAGGCCAGTCTCCTTAAAGCCGTTTAATGGCTAACCGCGATTAACCCATGTCTCCAGCCAATGGTAGGATGCAATTTTACTTTTAAACGGAGATTAATCGTGGTTAGCCGTTAAACGACTTTCGTGGGACTGGCCCTTAGAGTCCCTCTGAATAGCAGCTAATATTGTGTTTTTATTGGCATCGTAGTAACAAATATAATTCACTAAAAAGGTCTTAATAAATAATTCAGAAATTAAATTATTTACCAAACAGTTCATCGATTATACATATAGAAATACGAAATCCATGTTAATGATTTAACTAAGTAAAGAAGTTTAAATTATTTCTTGTATCTACTTAATTATTGTTGACCAGCGGTTAAACTGCGTTAATCCCCCAATGTTCACTGAAGTCGAAATTTTCGAGCTCTAAATTATTTACCAAGGAGTTATTCATAGAAATGAAAATAAAATTAGATTTTAATATCGAACCAAATGAAGAAATTTAAGATATTTCTTGCATTTATTAATTAACTTTCATTTATGGTTAAACCCCGTTTAACCTCCTATAAGTCGATTTCACGCAGCAGGTCACATCACAACTTAAGACCATTCTGGCTTTAATTCCAAACGGAAGGGCAGTTTATTGTTTGTCTATCGGCTGTTGTAAACATGAAAATGAATGGGAAGGGCATTAAAGTATTTCGTGATGTTGCGACAAATTGCTCTATATTAACAAAAGTAGAAGTTCTTTGAATCGAAATTATTCACCAAAGAGTTAATTATATAAATGGTAACAATAACAATTTTTATTATTTCATCAAAAGAAAAATTTTATAATATTTGTTGCATTCACCGATTCATTAACAATCAGTGATTAAACCCTGTTTAATAACTATTCAAGCCATTATTAAGGGTCGGTCACACCAAAGTCGTTTAACGGCTAACCGTGATCAAACCAGGGCTCCAACCAATGGTGGAACGCAATTCTCTGTTTAAACAGAGATAAATCACAGTTAGCGGTTAAACGACTCTGGTGAGACCGGCCCTAAGAAAAGTAGACTTTTCAGTGTTTAAATTGTTCACCAATAAGATAATCATATAAATAGAACCAAGGGGTGCTACCACAGTTCGACATGTGTCATTGGCAACTTCCGCGTCATAATGACGTCAGAAGTCATCACAGAGGGAAGTTTATGGCATTTAATACCCATCCCTAAGGACGTCGGATGTCATTATAACGAGGAAGTCCCCTGTGACATACCTCGACAGCATTATGGTGGCACCAATAATCAGATTTCATCAGCAGACCAAGTGAAAAGGTTTTAAAAATTTCTTGCATTT
>CM063504.1:189699375-189706875 GCA_032207245.1 Pardosa pseudoannulata
GGAAAAAAACAATGAATTTATCCATGTCAAGAGATTTGAAGTTTGATTCAGATTACTAAATTTTTCTCTGTTAATGGAAATAAAACAAAACATTCCTTTTAACTATTCTTCCAAATAAATAAAATTATGGTCATGCACTCATCTTCGGCCTAATCAAGGCTAATGTGGCAAAATACGGGAGCAGGTGACAAATGTAGCAAAATCGAAAAATCTAGAAGTTATAAAGTCAAATTCCGTGAAATTTTTTCAAAAATAAAACGGAAAAAATTAGTAGTTACATTTAGTTGTTTACATACATATATACTTATGAACATATATATACCGCATGGCCATAATTAAACTGACAGTGCTCACAGTGTTCTGTAGCGCGATCTATTTGCGAGAATGACGCCACATTTTGTAGGAAGATGAAACAAGACGAGGGACGAAGGATTCAACGAAAAAACAAATGAGTTCCAAAAGTCACCGCTAGGGTAAAATTTGGCGCTGTGTTATAGAAAATAGAGTGTTAACAAATGCAAATGAATACGGAATAAAATTACCTTTTATTATGCACATTTTCTGATTTAGTTCAAGTCCAATATGGCAACACTTTTAAAAAAGCGTAAAATCTACATAGACACCGATCTGCTATATCACGTACGCTGAGCAGAAGAAGAAGTTCTTTATTCAAATTTCACGTTACATCCATTGGAACAATTAAGAAATTAATTTCCGTATTGATTTGCATTTGTTAACACTCTATTTTCTATTACACTGCACCGAATATTCCCCTAGCGGTGACTTTTGGAACTCATTTGTTTTTTCGCGGAATCCTTCGTCCCACGTCTTGTTTAATCTTCCTACAAAATGGGGCGTCATTCTGGCGCTATAGAACACTGTGGGTACTGTCAGTTTAATTATGACCACCCGTTATATATATATATATATATATATATATATATATATATATATATATATATATATATATATATATATGCACACATATGTATACACACATATATGCATATATACAAGTACATATATTTATATATATATTATATATATATATATATATATATATATATATATATATATATATATATATATATATATATATATATATATATATTATACACGTATTATAAACCAAACCAAAGGATATTTTTAACTCTTTAAATAAAAGTATTATATTAGATTGGGTGAAGGAATTGCGAGGGTGTACGGGAACAATGAAATACGCACGAAGTCCATCCCTAATCATGTCAGAACCCGACCTTTCCGTCTCAGGCACCCCCTTCGCACGCGCTGAGTCACGATTAAAACCTTCGATTAAAACGTTTCATTCATCCCAACAACGGTCGTTTTGGAACGTTCTCGCCACGTGCCCCGGTGCCTCGCCTCCAAAAGGTGGTAATAACACACGAGGCGCCGTTCGAAGAATGGAATATCACCCCCACACCCGCGCGCATTTTACATAAGGACACAGAGTTATTTTTTATTACCTCCTGAAACAAAAGATGGTGGTTTTTAGAACAGCGACGGCGTTGGTTTGTTTGCCTTTCGTGGCGTCACAGTCGACACCCTGCACTCAGGTGCGAAAAGCAAAAAAATAACAAAATAAAGAACGGGCATCGCGTTCTCTTTTACGGAAATAAAGCGACAAAAGAATGTGCGAGTCAATAAAAGAAAAACTAAGAACGCAGACGTTTGGATATAAACGTAATTGCGGGTTAGAGTAAGAATGAATAACCATTAAATGAATTTATATTCGATATTTTCTCTTTTGTATTTGCTGGTGTAGAACAGAATATAATAAAGAAACTCGGAGATTTCGAACGAAAGGACTGTGCTGTACGACGGAGACCCACCAAGAAGGGTTCCGAATTCAACCTTGAACGTTCCATATTCTTTTCGAATGAAAGAAAAGTCTTTCGCTACATTAAATTATACCCCATTATTGCTTGAAAGCGCCCGATTAAAGGAAGTTCTTTGTGAAAGCACAATATTCAAGCACGGCCGTTGCTTTCAAAATAACCATAATAATAATCATGATAATAATTATATATATATAAGTCAAAGAGGGGGAGATATATATTTATATACACGTACATATATATATGCAGGTATATATATGTGCTTGTGTGTGTATGTAATCGGCCAGGGGACCAACCAGCCCCAAACTTCACTGGAAAACTTCTTTTCAAATTGCCCCTATTATTTTCCTCAGCCCGGGCACGCTGGGCTGCCAAGAATCCCGCTAACCATCTGTTCGAAAGAAGCACATCAGTCGTCGTCGCCGAACGTAATCTTTGTTTCAACCGATCAAAATAGCATAAAATCCAGAGGCGTCTGAACCGCACGGTGTCAGAACGCTCTCTCTAACTACACGTGGCAATAGCAACCTTTTGCGAGAGACGACTAAATACCATGTGGGAATTAGTGTCGTGGGAAAATGATGGAGCAAGTTATTTGCTTATAGAAAGTAACCTTTGATTAGAGCCATCTGACAAAGTATGGCTTTTCAGAAGAGTATTATTGATGATCGTTATAGATTTTCCTGGGAGAGTTATTGCTTCTTCTTTACAATGCCAGCAATATCATTTTTTGGCTTTGAGAATCAAAGAAAGAATTTCGGGGTTCGGCTGAAGGAACGAAAACTTCCTCGTTCAATTTACATGGCTAGGAAAATATGATTCATATAGAGAGGAGAAATTAAAATCTAGAATAATGAATGGGAAAAAGGTATAATTTTAGATAGACTTCATGGCTTACATATTGATATTATATATATATATATATATATATATATATATATATATATATATATATATATATATATATATATATACACATATGTATGCATTTATATATACATGTACCAGATGATCCAAAAGTCCGTATAAACTTTAAAAGTTCATAATAACCAGAAAAATAACCGAAATAAAAAACGGTTTGAAGGGTTAGTACCGCTAGGGCATGGGGTTTTTTTTAAACAGAAAAAAATAACTCAGAAAGAGTCGAGAGAGGGCGCTGATGTACACAAGTCTAAGTAAAGAAATGCAAATAACAGACAGAATGCCATCAAATCGTTTATTACAACACTATGTGTTCCACATAACCACCACCACAGTGCAGGCGAGTCGCAAATCCAGCCACGGCAGAGTGCAGCAGGTCCAGTTGTATGCAAGACACCTCTCGCTGGATCGCATCTTTCAGTTCAGAGAGATTGTATCGATACACCCGAGATTTCAAATATCCCCACAACCAAAAGTCTGCCGGGATCAAATCTGGAGACCAATTAGGCCATGGGAACCTGAAACGCCTGCTAATGATTTTGTCTTCTCTGAATGTCTGGATCAGGAAATCCTTGACCGAATGAGCAGTGTGACAATTTGCATAAACGTGACGGTAGATGGCGCATCTCTTTCACGCAAAGTCGGCACGACATAATACGCAGAATTGTTAAATAACGATAAGCATACACCGTATCCATTTATTGGGCACTCCGTTTCGAAGAAGAAGGGTCCTATGAAGAACGAACCTGTGAATCCACACCACACTTTCACTTTTTGGGAAGGCAATGGTTTCTGCGTGTGGATTAGACGTCGCCCAGGTGCGACAGTTATGGGTATTAACGTCGCCACGAAGCCGAAAAGGAGCTTCATCTGTCCACAAGATGTCAAAGACCCAAGTCGCCTTCTGTTCGATTTTGGAGAGAGCCCACCTCGCCAATGCTTCCCTCTGTACGGTATCCGCTGGTAAAAGTGGACGGCACGACTGCAGTCTGTATGGATACAAATCGAGAATTCCATGAAGAATATTGAGTACCGAGGATGGCGGTAAGCCCGACCGTCTAGTAGCGTCACGAGCACTGCTCGTTCCTGCAGCTGATTCGGACGCTCATGCTTCCATTTCGGCTGCAACACGCTTCGAACGTGACTTATTTAAACAGGGTCGTCCGGTACTTACACGATCGTACAACGTTCCAGTTTTCTCAAAAAACCTAAACAAACTCTATGAAGTCTGTCACTCTTAAAGGCCCTTTTCCACTCCTGACATTCTTTCGAATTCGGAACTTACGCAAGGCAGCGCCGATTCCTGGTTGACGTCAAACAACTTCCCCAACAAAGCTTTATCCTTCGCACTCAGCATCCATGGTTTAAAGCGCTGAACTGGTTGTGTATTTATAGGAACGCAAGTTTTTATAACAGTCTCATTTGCCTATTTCCACCGAAGTCGCTCGTACCAGCGCCATCTGTCGGATGTTATTGAGTTACTGTTTTTTCAGTTTAAAAAAAAAATATCCCATCCTTAACGATACTAATCCTCCAAACCGTGTATTTTGGTTATTTTTCAAGTTATTAAGAATTTTTAAAGTTTATACGGACTTTTTGGTCACCCGGTATATATATACACACACACACACACACACACACACACACACATATTTAAGGAAAATTCTCATTTTCATTAAATCAAGGGTAAAAATCCCGTCTTTTTTGATTCCCCTTTTTAACCCTAATCTAAATACCATGCTACGTTACCCCAGAAGGGCCTGACCCATTATAACCTATATGGCCCTACACCATTTTGGAAATTTCCAAATAAAAAAGGAGAACACGCTGTCAAAACAGATTTTTCTGTATTCCCACAGATGTCGATGTACGTCTTGTAATATAAATTCATGCACCCTTCCGTTTGTCCGTCCCTTATGAAGTGGGAACCGTCCTTCAAGTATCTTAATAATGGTCTTATACGGTATCATTTTTGGCCATGATGCAACCCCATCGAGAAGGTCTCATTTACACACACACACACACACACACACACAACTATAATATATATATATAGATATATATATTTTATCAATATATATATTATACACATATATATATCTAGAACTGTCGATGTAAATTTCCCATGCTTGCCGTATCTTTTCTTCTCTAAACCCATTAATTTTCGCTCGGTATCTGCCTATAAAATATTAAAATATAGAATGTTCGCTTTTTCCCCCCCAACTCCTTCGCTCTTCACCCCCCCTTCACCTCTTATATATTTCTTTTTCCGACCCTTTATCCTCAACATCTTTCGTCTCCCACACCCACCTTTATATACCATCTATCCCCCCCCCTTTTTTTCGCGCAATTATATCCGTTTCTCCCAATTATATATATCTTTCTTATTTCTTTCCCGAACATTCCATTCTACGTGACACCCACCAGACGATAATTTTCCCGGGACTACATGTATTCCGGAGGTGTCCCGCGGGACCCCAACTCGAATTAGGCCTTCGTATCGATTTTCGAAAATCTCCAGGGACCAGAGGCCCATGAAATCTAGACCAGTTACGCAATCGACGAGGGAAAAACGGGGAAAATTTTATTGGCGATATTTATTACCTTTACTCTCCCGATATGATAGAAAATAATATATATATATATATATATATATATATATATATATATATACATATGTGTGTGTGTTAGACATAGTTCCAAATTATATATAGCGATATAAATTCAACTTTTTAACAATTTATCGATATATATAGGGAAATCAAAGAGATAATATACATATACTAGTAAATGTTATATCGCGCATGCGCTGTTATTCCTTTAGGAAATTCGAAAGAGATATTTAACGATGTAAAAATTACGGTAACATTAAGTTAATATTTACGGTGTAAACATTACGCTTATATCGCGCATGCTCTGTTACTCGAAATAAAGAAATCGGAAAGACGTTGTTTGTTCTATGGGGCGTATCATTCAGAAACACTATATCGCGCATTCGCTCTTCCTCTTCCTCTAGTATTTGGAAGAAGAATTTAAGGGTGTCGATAAATCGGCGATCAGCTTATATCGCGCGTGCGCTATTACTCGATGTCGGGAAATAGGAAAGACGTTACTTGGATAACAGTACACCGATTTCAGAAATGCTATTTTGCGCATGCTCTTATTATGATTTCGGAAGAATAATCCAACGATGTAAATAAATCGGTGTTCAGGTTATATCGCCCCCTTACATCTTCTCGTGAATTCGGAAGTCACAATCCTGGAGATCATTTGGCCCTCAGGTTATACCGCGCATGCGCTATAACTCGAAGTTGGAAAACCAAAAAGAAGTTGCTTGGATCTGAAAGGGAAATTCTTACCGGACTTCGGCAGAGAAACTTTAAATTATTAATATCGGCGTTTGTTTCCAATCGCAATGCATCGCCAAAACAAAAATGTCGAATTCGGGCTCTGTATACAGTATGTTATATCGATATTTTTCTATATATCGAAGCATAGCCCAGCCGATTTCACATCATATATATATATATATATATATATATATATATATATATATATATATATATATATATATATATATATATATATATATATATATATATATATATATATATATATATATATCCAAATTTATTTACATATACATATATATAAATAAATATATACAAATTTGTATACATATATATGTGATATATCAAAGTTATTTCACTTTAATAGCTCTTAAAATTTCTCCCCTTTCCATTTTTGTTCCTTCAAATAGATTTTTCCAGCCACAAAATATCGTAATCAAAGGAGCGTCTTTGACTTAAAATCCTTCCAACCCATTTCCCAATGCCTTCTCTGCAATAGATGAAAAAAAATTTTCCCCTCACCTCATTTTCCAGCTGTCACTGTTAAATAACTCAGTTTTCCCTATCCCATCTAAGTTACTTTTTATTAAATTCGTTGGTTAAGCTGCCCGTCTCTATTGAAAATTCTGTGTCGCTCGCTCTGGGGTCTAACCCTGTTTCGTGTTTCGATGTTCATTTTTCTTCGTCTGCTTTTGATTGTTAGGCATGTTTTTTTTAACAGCCCTAGAATAAAATTTAAGTTCTACTCAGACTTAGCTGGCTTGGCATCTCTTTGTCCAGCAATCCCCCGCCAAGTATATATAATAGGGATTTATTCCGATGTGACCGTATTTATCACTCACTCTCTCTCTCTCTCTCTCTCTCTCTTTCTCGCTGTCTATGTATACATTGATTGGCTTTAAACTATAGGTCACATCTATAGTTTGACACTCATAACGAAAAAAGGATTAAAAAAAGATCCGATTTTAAATAATGACTTCGATCGCCAAACCATTTGTTGTCGAGCGATTTTGGAATCTATAGCGAACATTATATAGAACATAGGCATATATATAGAAAGAGAGATTAATACATATGGATATAGATGGACTGATCTTACCGTGGTCAAGAATGGCGACCGGCCCTGCATCTTGGCGAAGAGAGGCGTTGTCTTGGCATCATCAATTGAGAGCGGGGTATTCCCAGGCGACCAGGAACGCACCGCCGATATCTCCCACTCGGGACACCCCCCGAAACAGCGTGATGGATGGATGGACCTCCCGGACACCCCCCCCCTTCACAATCCCTGCATCCCTCATACACCTTATCAAACATTCAAAGGAACACAACAAGCCCTCTCTCGCCAAGGTCGATAAAAGGCCCAAACCCCACGG
>CM063504.1:189714375-189716875 GCA_032207245.1 Pardosa pseudoannulata
ACACAGAAAAATTTTGATGATATTCTTTACATCGCGATCTTAAAGGAAAAAGCCACGAAATCTGTGTGTCAGCCCTTTAATTAAGTATGGGAAGGGGTGTGGCTTCAGGAACGATGTCATTACTGTAATTAATCACGTCTCTTTAATTACGTGTAGTGTATTCTAGAAGATATAGTACCTTACAGTGCGAGGGAAAAATGAATCGACGGGGTTTGCTATCCTAAATTCGTATATATTTTCGAAGCCACAACATATCTTATTTCAAAGAGTGTTCGATAGCTTCAATATCTTTCTAGCCATTTCTCAAAGCTAACTCGGAAATAAATGAAAATTTTATGTCTACTTGCCACACTTTCCAGCCGTCCCAGGCGAATGATTCACTTTTTTCAGTGATCCGAGTTTCTGATTTTCTAATATCGCTGACTTCTCTATCTTGGGATTCTGTTCCGAGTCTCTCGCTGTGGGACCCCACATTGTAAGTGTTTTTCGTCTACCATTTCATACTCTGTTCTTCAGGGAGAACGATGTTCTTTTTTAGATCTTAAATAAAAGTTAAATTCCAAGTCGGACTTGCTGCTTCTTTTTATGAAATGTCACGATTGGTTATCAATTAGACTATTCGTTGACCAGTAAGCTCGGGAAATTAAAAATAATAGGGGCTGTTTCTATGTGACCGGAGGATTAATTTCGCCGTGATTATACACACACACACACACACACAACAGAGTCGCATAAAAAGACCCGTTTTGCGTTTGGGGTAATTATTGTCCAGAGGGGAGGGCAGTGCAGGGGCGTTCCGCTCCGCAACACCCCTCTCATTACCCGGCTGCAATTACGGCAATTAACGCTCTTATCGGCCTGCAGAAGAACAAGTCATTAACATTGTGTCCCTGCATCAGTGCCATTTTTTTTTGTCTTTCTTATAATTTCTTAAAGAAGTTCTTAGGTGCGTCTTAGCGGACGGAGCCCTGGGTGGCCCCAAAACGTATCAACAGATACGGAAAAAAAAAGGTAAAAAAAAATTCCGATGGAGTCCCAAGTTCGTTTATCTGGACTTTCTATCGTATGAGAAATTCTTCGGAATTCTCGATGGGTTTTTTATTCCATTCTTACGTCTAATTGTCGTGTCGAGTGCTTTTTCATTTTTATTTCCTTGTCTTTGTGAAAGAGACGTGTGCGTGTGTGTGTGTAAACACAATTTGCTTAACCGGTGAGAACTAGATACTCAAAAATGGGTAAAGGGATTCTTTATGACACTCTTCAAAACCTTTGTAAGTCATTTTATTTAAATACTCATTAGTTTTTTTTCTTTTATTTTATTTTCAAGCCAATTTTTTTTTTTCAACATAAGCCGCAGACGATAAATCTGTCATAATCTAGCTTAAATAAAATAGCCAGCAAACGTATTTCCAAAATGTAAAATAACGATTACATTACATCCGTGGTTTGAAGTTTTAAGGCAATGTGACGTCATTTCTGAAATATTTTCTCTATTCGTTTCAAAATCAGCGACAGACGATAAATTTGTCGCAATTAAGCTTAAAGAAAATAGCAGCTCATTTTCAATTCTACAAAAGACAATACGGATGCTCGTTATTTCCATGGTTTGAACGGTTTTTTGCACTATATTTTCTAAAATATTACCTTTATTCGGTACTAAACATTAATATCTGTTTACATCATCTACATTAATAAAGAGAAGTGTTTGCGTCTGTGTCTGTTGTGTGTCTGTCACATTTCAGCTTTACCGGTGAGAGTTAGACACACAAAAATAAGTAAAAAAATTTTTGATGACACCTTGCAATACTTTATAAAGCCATTATTTTTTAATTCTTCTTAGTTTATTTATTTATTCTATTTTCGAGCCATTTTTATCTTAGATTTCAACCTTTCTCTTTCTTCATAAGCCGCGGACAATAGAACTGTTCATAATCTAGTTAAATAAAGTAGCCAACAAACGTGTTCCCAAAATGTAAAATAACGACGATCACTTTAACTCCATGGTTTAACGTTTATTAGCACTATGACGTCATTTCCTGAAATATATTTTTTAATTCGTTTGGAAATCAGCCGCAGACGATAAATTTATCGTAATTTAACCTAAAGAAAATATACAGTAAATTTACGATGTTAGAAATGACATCAAGGGTGTCCATTACCTCCATGGTTTCCATATTATTTTAAGGTTCTTTACCAATACGACGTCATTACCAAAATATCTTCTTAATTCGTTATTAAACATTAATTTTTGTTTAAATTATCTGTATTAGTAAAGAGAAGTATTTGTGTGTTAAATACAATTCCGTTTAACCGGTCAGAGACACATACTCAAAAGTTTGTATAGGGATCCTATATGACACCCTACAAAACTTTTCAAAGCACTTTTTAAAAATTCGCATTAGTTTATTATTTATTTTACTTTTACGTCATTTTCAACGTATTTTTACCTTAGATTTCAACCACGGCTTCCAAAATAAGCCGCAGACGATAATTCTTTTGT
>CM063504.1:189721875-189723440 GCA_032207245.1 Pardosa pseudoannulata
GTCAAACAAAGATGTATTTTATTTTCTTATACTACATTTTAAAAGCTATCTTATGAATTAGGGACGGAAAAGGTTTCGATTACTTTAACACGTAATTAAAAGGAAAATACATCAATATAGTACCAAAATATAGTTGAAAAATGGCGTATATAGTATATAGTGTTGGTGAATAAAAATGGCGCAAAGGAATTCAAAATAAATGGATATTCCAAATTAAAATTAATAACAGGAAATAAATCAAGTAAATATTGTAAAAAAAAGAATGCTTTTAATAGCTAAAACAAATTTTAAACGCGATCAGATAAATTAGGCGGTGTACTTTAAATATTTTAATTATATTACTGCATAATTAAATAGAATATATACCAAATAACGCCAAAAGAGAATCACTAAGCCCGAGTTGGATAATAGAACAATATTCGCGTCTAAAAATTGGATTAAAAATGGCTCAATGAAATTAAAATAAAAGAAATGTTCGAAATTAAAATGAAAAGAGTTCTTTAAATATGATGTAAACAACGATAATTAAACAACGATATATTTTATTATCTTAAAAATCATTTTAAATGCAATCAGTTAAATAAACTTTATTTAAAATTTTTAATCATTTCACTACGAAATTTAAAAGAAAAAACACCAAAATGTCGCCAAATAAGAGTTCTTGAGCCCAATTTAGATTAACGGAATAAGATTGGAATAAAAAATGGCGCAACTAAAATTGAATATTCCAAATTAAAATTTATAAAATGAAAGAAGTCAAGTAAATATGGTGCAAAACAAAGATGTATTTTATGATCTGAAAACGCATTTTAAAAGCTATTTTATGATTTAGGTTACACAAGAGGTTATGATTAATTTAAAAAGTAAGTAAAAGAAAAATATTTCAAATGGAACTAAAATGAAGACGTGAAGCCGAATATGGATTAATAAAATTGGTGTCTAAATATTTGATGCATAAAAATGGCGCAGTTGAATTAAAAATGAATGAATATTCCAAATTAAAATTGATAAAATGAAATAAGTCATGTAAATATGGTGAAAAACGAGGGTATATTTTACTATATGAAAACAAATTTTTAAAGCTATCAGATTAAATGAGTTTTATTTAAAATATTTTAATAATTTTATTGCTTAACTAAATGGGATGTATACTGAATGACGCCAAAATAAAATCGCCAATCTCAATTAGGATTAATAAAATATGATTGGCATCAAACAATTGGAAAAAATGGCGCAACAGAAGTTGAAATGAAATAATTATATAATTATTTTAACTCGTAATTAAAGGGAAAATGTAATAATAACGCCAAAAAGAGCAATTTATAAACAATGGAATAATATTGGCATCTAAAAATGAAAAAAATAAATATGACGCAAAATAGTTCAAAATGAAAGAAATATTCCAAGTTAAAATTGACAAAATGGAATAGCCTCTTATTTAGGATCAAAAAACTATCGGATGAGTTTAGGTAATTAAAAGATTTTAATTATGTTAGCACTTAATTAATTGAAAATACAGGAAGTTGCTATAAAATAGTCGCCAGGAATAACTGATAGCAATGTAA
>CM063504.1:189728540-189746040 GCA_032207245.1 Pardosa pseudoannulata
CCTGCTCGCTTAAAAACATGGCGGCGGCCGAAGGCGGTTTCCCTCCTATAATCCTCAAGTAAATTGTGTTATGCCTTTTATTACCCAGCAAAATATTTTTTCAAAAAATAAACTAAGGATATTCAATTATTTCACTAACTTGAATATTGATTAGTAGAAAATTATTTTGCTATAGATTTTATTTGTGTGTCAATTTATATTTAAATTTTAGTTACCAAAATCACTTCATACACTACACGAGAACAGATACGATATATAGATAAAATTTTAAGCAAAGAAATTACATTTGCAAAAAATTACAAAACTGGCATCTTTTTTTTTCTTTTTACTTACCTTTTATTAAATGGTCCCATGGAAATAAAATGTCTTAACCTTTATTCATAAAATATGATCCTTTACGGATCACATTAAAATTAAAATAAATAAAATCCTTAAGGATTATATTAAAGGCAATGTTAAAAAAACACTGTCTTAGTATAAAATCATAGAACAATTTATCACTGACAAATTTCACAAACTCATGCAAAAATATGTTGAGGAAAAATTTTTACAGTTTTATTTACTTATAACATCTGATACTGATTTGTACTAGATAAACAATGAGACATAATTCAATAGTATACAGAAAAAAAAATGTAAAAATGTTGTTACAAGAAATATTTAAGAATTTTTTTTTTATTTTTCTCTTATTGGATTTTTCCTTAACTTCTTCAATATATTTTTCAGTCACTTTTTTAGAGTAGTTATTCAGAAATATTTTATAAGTAGTTAAAATTATATTTTTGAAGTGAAGTAAACAATCATGCAAACATAATTTAGAAGACCTATTTATATAATCTATTACATTTTTAAGATATGGTTAAGTGACTGAGTTGATTATCATTTGCTATAAAATTACTGTTATATTTTAATAAAACATTTGTAAATATCTGAATACATAAATGTAACTAAGTGTAAATACAGTTTTTTAAGTTCCTCTACCTAAAGCATCTATTAATTAAAATTTATTTATATAATTTTAACAGTTTGCAAATTTTATTTAGATGGGATTTTTCTACTTTTGGCTGTTAGACATAGCTATTCAAAAACTTTAAGCATGTTTATTTAATTACTTTTCTACAGGTTATATGAGAATTTACCAGTTATAAAATAGTACAGCATTGAATAAAGGTTATATTTTTATAATAAAAATGTGTAAAAACATTGCTTCTGTCGATTACTTTAGATTAATTTTTTTTCTTACATTTATAAATTTTCTTTTGGTAGTTTAATTTTTATTACATATATGTCTTTTTTAAGCTTCGACATTCAAAATTTTAAATTGTAGAAAGTTAATATGAAAATCTGAAAAAAAGAGCTCAGGACGTAAAAAATATGAATTTGATAAATCAGAAACAATTTAAAGTGCAGATAACATTGATTCTACATAGAAATTTCCCAGTTGCTATTGTAGTATGGGAAAGAAGTTGTACATCAACTTTTATTAATAAAGCCCCTTAAAAACACATTAAAAAATCAATGAAGTAAGGATACATTAATCTTTTATTGTGGTAATAATAAATAGTTTTCCTTTAGGATAAAATAGAAATTGTAACTTGTGAGTTATCAACAATAGCCAAGTTGCAATACACAACAAAAACGAAATAACTTGTGAGTTATCATGACTGCATTCATGGCTACTTTATTAAAATTTTCTGCTACACCTAATTGCTCTGGTGTATAAAGTGAGGATCGTTCAATTTTTATTCCTAAATCAGTTAGAAGTTTCTCAAATTCATTATGACAAAACTCTAACCCATTATCTGTTCTAACACACTTCAATTTTTTCCGTGTCTGTCTTTCTGATTTTGCCAAGTATTTTTTAAAGCATTCGAAAACTTCGGTTTTATCTTTAATTTTATAGACTTCAATTAATCTAGAATCGTCAATGATAGACAAAAAGTATCTCCTCCTCCTAATGAGTTAACAGAAGTACACCATAAATCCATATAAACTCTATTTAATACCTCTTTGGTAATGCGTTTATACGAGTATCCTCTTTTAAATGATTTTCTATTAGATTTTGCTACTATACAAGTTTTGCATAACTTATGTTTATCTTTACAATTTATATTTTCAATTCCTTTAACACAATTAGTTTTACTCATTTTTTCAAGTAAAGGCAAATTAGTATGACAAAATCTACGATGTATAATTTCCGAACTTAAACTAGTAGAAAAAGCAAAATTTTTACATTTTGATGCATAACCTTTAACTACATACAATTTACCAATTAAGGGTACAGTAAAACAATACCTATTAAATTTATCATATACAGTCATTTTCTTATTCTCCCATGGAATTTTGTTACCAGCAATGTCTATATTAATTAATTTAATCATTTATTCTAATAATATTTGGATAAACATTTTCTTTTAAAAAGTATTAGTCTTTTACATATATCTAATTTCCCATGATTTTTTTTAAATTATCCATACTTTTGTAATAAGTCGATCTTGTTGACTAATTACTTATCGTTGTAATCTTTGTATTCTTATTCGTTCAAGAGTTCACATTTCGTTTTAAATTTGTCTAAAGAATCAAATTAATCCTGTACATCAGATTTGTCTTTTTCTCCTATTTTTTTTCTCTTTTCACTTTGTTGTTTTATCTCCACATCTTTAGTAGCTGAAAACTATATTCGGTCCATGAAGAACAGGCTGAAAAATTGCTTCTTCTTTCCGAACACCATTAACTTCTGCAGTAGCTGCCTATATTCTCACAGACTGAAATACTCGAGATTTCGTTCGTCGCTTTGCTTTACACGATTTCCTCTGTTTCTTTCTTCACGTTTCGTTCGATTTTAAATCGTTGCATAGGCATTTGCAATGGTACTTCACTTGCTTTCATCTTTCATTTTTAAGCTGATTCTACCATACTCACTGATAAGTTGTTTTGACACATTTTCTAACGAAAACTCTTTATCTTCTAAACGATATAATATTTGAACTAGGTTGTCATATTCCTTAGGCAATCGTCGGATTAATTGGAAACAAACTAATAGTTCTGGCATGTTAAATCCTGCATCCTTAATTTGATGTTTCTTTTCTTCAATTTTCTTACAAAACAAGTCAACTGTTTCTTCTTGAGAGTTCAGTTTCATTTCGAAGAACTCATCTATTAATCCAGCTAACCGTGTTCGGGATGTTGGTTCAAAATTTAGTTTCAAAACATCCCAGGCTTCCTTTCCATCTTCTGTTTGTGCTATGAGAATTTGAAATTTTCTTTTAACCGACTGATAAATAGTAGTGAAGGCTCTGCGTTTACGCCACTCAAAGTCTCTTTTCTCACTATCACTTGCATCCTTTTTACATTCAAGCTTTGGATTAGAAATGAACTCCCAACAGTTTCTATCAATAAGAACACATTTAATATCAAGTTTCCAAGAAATTTACCGCAAAATAAATAGGTGAAAACGATATTTTTTTATCATTATGACGTCGTTCCTTTATATATCTCATTTATTAATTTCGTATTTTATATTATTTAAACATCGTCTGCGTCGTATCCATTCGATTTGACCTAGAAATTGAGATATAAAGGGATTCACTTTCGTTTCTATGGGACGCAAATTATAGCATTTTTATACGAGAACTGATTTTAAATTGAATTCTTGGTTCATTTTTACGTTACAATGAAATGTTTATCAACAATATTCTAACAACAGAAAGTAGAAATTTCAATGACTCTCACGGGCAAATAAAAACCTATCATTTTATATAGTTATCTTCATATTCATATGGCTGTCAATATGAATGTGTGTTTCTGTTTCATACAAAACCACGTGGTTTGTCATAATTTTTTTTAATTTTGGACAACATTTATTAATACCACCAAAATTAGCACTGTTGCTGTCAAAACCTCTGCTTCCTATTCTACCACGTAATATGTCAAGATCTATTACCGTTGCTAATCAACGTACTGTAGTAATACAGTAGTATAAAAACTAAATATTGTTATAATACGCTTATAATAGAAATATATAGATATGCCAATGACTCTAACTGTTCTGTGACGAATTTAGAGAGTCATGCACAAAAACACATCTTTGTTTAAAAGATACATTAAGTTCACCGTAGGAAAGCACGGGCACACTTGCTAGTCTATATATATATAAATGAATTTGTGTGTGTCTGTCTGTCTGTCTGTATGTATGTACTCAATAGACTCAAAAACTATCCATCCAATCGCCGTGAAAATTTGGAAAATGTTTAGGTATATCCCTGGGAAGGTTTTTGTAAATTTTCAACGTTCGAAATTCATTCCTTCCCCCTTTTTCGAGCATTTCGTGTCATTATTCCAAGCATTATTTTCCCCGGTTAAACGCAAACGATTAAGTTTTTAATTTATCGCATCATTTCTAAGGGAAAGAAGCAATGTTTCTAGAAATGTGACGCCATCCCAAGTAATTGTTTTAAACGCAGTTTTCCACGGTTAAAAGCGGGAGATTAAAATGTTCAATTCATCACATAATAAATAGGCGAAAATGATATTTTTCTATCATTATGACGTCATTCATTTAAATATTTCATTTATTCATTTCTTATTTTATATTATTTAAAATCGTCTGCTTAGTATCTATTCGATTTGAACTGAAATTTGAGATATAAAGTGATTCACTTTCATTTCTATGTGACGCAAATTATAGCATTTTTATATGAGAACTCATTTTAAATTTAATTCTTGGTTCATTTTTATGTTACAGTGAAATGCATATCAACAATATTCTAAGTACAAAAAGTACAAATTTCAGTGACTCTCGTGGCCAAATAAAACCTATCATTTTATATAGTTATCTTCATATTCATATGGTTGTCGATATGAATGTGTGTTTCTGTTTCATACAAAACTATGTGGTTTGTCATAAATTTCCTTAATTTTGGACAACATTTATTACTACCAACAAAATTAGCACTGTTGCTGTCAAAACCTGTGCTTCCTATTCTATCACGTAATATGACAAGATCTGTTAACTTTGCTAATCAACGTACAGTAGTAATACAGTAATGCAATTTAGGGTTAAGCTTATATTTTACAATAAAAAAAGTTTGAGCAAATTTAATATAAGACAAATTCGATTAAAAAAACTGATTAATGTTATAATACGCTTATGATAGAAATATATAAACATGCCAATGACTCGAACTGAACTGTGACGAATTTAGAGAGTTATTCACGAAAAATGAATCTTTGTTTAAAAGTAATATATTAAGTTCACCGTAGGAAAGCAGGGCCACACTTGCTAGTTTAAAATAAAAGCAATTTTCCATATCAAAATTTGCAAAATGAAATAAGAGATGATAATAGGGTCCTAAAACAAGAAAAATTCTATTATCTGAAAACAGGAAGAATTTTAAACGCTAGTTTAAAAAGAGATGTTTCTTGAAAGATTTTATTTGTTTCACATTAATTAATATTGCCTAGTTTTTGTAATCATGTAATTGAATGAAATACGAAAGACCTTTTAAGAACATTGGCAACGGTTTTTCCCGCTCTTTTTAGGATCGTCTGCTTTCATTTTACACAATGACTTCAATATCTAAACAATTGTTTTCGTGGAATGACGTCATATCATTGATAATTTTAATTTTATGGGCTAATACGATTAAAATATCGTCGAAGGTTACAGGGATAGTATTAATTAATACTGTATTAAATGTTTTTTACTAAAAGTACATATCAGACATTATGAAACTTGCAGATAGGTGTTTCGAATTTACTTTTATCCCATTGAACCTTCGAAACTGAAAATTCTGCGTAAGTTAAGAGTTTGGCATCTTATGGAATAACTAAGAAATACGTAAAATGTGAACCGTTTAACACTGTTAGCCATTTTAAGGCATTCTATAACAAAATAATCTCCAGAAAAATTGTAGCTGGGTTGTTATTATCGAGACTATACTTCCTCAAAAAAGAAAAATTAAAAAAAACTTTATGTAAAAATGGTAACGCGAATGATTTACACGTGAGGAAGCACTCATCTATCACACGACGTGTAAGTATTCATTCACTTACCAACTTGGAACTTTTAGGAATCATTCCGGGTTCGTAGTTTCATGTAATGCGGGAAGAGTGATACACTCTTCCTCGTTAAAATTCATGCGCACTTGTATGCGATTGATGTAGAGTGAATGTGAGGCTATGTGTACGTCCGCACACAATGCTAGCTGTAGAGCAGATTTATTGTAACCCATCATAAATGGGTTAATCCTTCAATTTATAACTCATTCGCTAGATCGCATTGTCTGCTAGCGATGCACACTTCAAAAGATCCGCGCTCTTAATTGGGGAATGATGCTTACTGCAATCAAACACATGTAGGTCAGAAATAAACCAGGAAAGACGAATGATATATCAACCGCAATACGGTAATGATAACGTACATTATATATATATATATATATATATATATATATATATATATATATATATATATATATATATATATATATATATATATATATATACCACACAGTCGAAAATCATAACAAAACTCACTTATACTAAATAATGAGTTATGCAGGGAATTATTGTTCCCGTTTACTTATGCGAAATATTAAGTTATTTGAAGAACTACCCGTTTTCATTTACTTATACGAAATATTAAGTTATATGAAGAACTCGTTTTTAATAGCAGAGGCCTATATAAAAAAATAATTAGTTAAACGAAACATTTCAGCAAAAACACCCTATTTATAACATGAAAATATATATATATATATATATACACACTCACACAGTTGAAAATTAAAACAAAATTTTCTTGTACTTATTAACATATATTCACTATGGGTTTTCTTTTTTCGTTTACATTATTCTTCAAGAAAGTGACCGCCGAACGGCTAGGGAGCTTTTCTTTGTGGTACCAGATTTCATAGGTTCGAGTCCCATTGCTGGCAGGGATGTTCATAGCCGTTCAGAATCAGCTTACTCACTAACCCTCGTGTACAAAAACAGTACACCGTACATCAAACAAAATAATCGAATCAAAAATTGTACAGAATTTTTAATTCTTTTTCTCTTTCTTTTAACATTTACAGTTACTTATTCATTCATAATTACTAATTTCATCGAAGTTACCTATGCATTTCCCGCATTCATCGTTATAAGACTCCTAACGTTTTAAAAACGATAGATCCAGGTCCATCATATTGCGTTTGCCCTTTACGCAGTCTTCGTAATATCCTTCGGAAATATTCGAACACAGAATATTAATGAAATTAAAATAAATTATAATAGGCATATAATTGTAATTCAACAATTTAAATGCAATTGTAATGAAATTACAATTAACGTTCTTGCATTGCGCCCAGCGTCGTTAAACAAGAACCCGGGAGGGGGTAGGCGGACGAGAAAAACAATCGTTTCTAATGATTGTTACGCAATTATAAACTGAAGGTGTGGCAACTGCAGAAATCGGTTTGGAGAAAAAAATAAATGTGGTAGCAAAGTAATTGGGAATGAATTTAATGAATCGACCACGCCCCGATTCAAAACGAAGTACAATTTTATAAAACTTTAAAAATCGAAAATATCGAAAACAAAGGATAATATCTGTTTCTCGGAATCACAAAGCTGCCCTATACCTTTCGTGTTATGGTAGAATTACCTCACATGTGACAGAAATTTAATTAATGTAACAAACCTGCACTCATTTAAAACACTGCAACAACAGTAGACGCTACAATGATAGCATAAATATTGTCTAGAATTTTGTAATAAATATAAATACGTAACAACTTCATAGTACATAGGCAACGGCTTTTCCCGCTCTTTCTGTAACTGTTTACATTTTATAAAGATCTCACCATTTTTTATCATTGACAGATTCGTACAATGAAATCATATCATTAATAACTTGAACTTTATTGGTAAATATGATAAAAAATTACATCGAATGTTCCAGTGATAGTATTAATTCCCAATGCTTGTAAACACAAACATCTTCGGAAGACATCGGCAACAGTTTTTTCCCGCTCTCTCTTTTTTTTCTTTTTGATGATTGTTTTATTTTATACAGATTCTTTTTGATCGTCTGTTTTATTTTATGCAAATATCGCCGGTTCTTTATCATTGCCAGATGCGTGTAATAAAATCATATCATTAATAATTTGAACTTTAAGAGCAAATAGGATAAAAATTACATCAAACGTTCAAGTGATAGTATTAATTGATATTGCCTAGATTTTGAAATAAATATAAATACAGTAAAACGTCGGAGAACATCGGTGACGGTTTTTACCACTCGATTTTTTGTGATCGTCTGTTTGCATTCTATACAGATATCGCGGGTTGTTTATCATTGCCAGATTCGTGGATTAACATATCATGAATAATTTGAACTTTAAGGACAAATATGATAAAAATTACATGGGACATTCCAATAATGGTATTAATTGCTATTGCCTAGATTTTGTTATAAATGTAAATACGAAAAAACTTCAAAGAACATCAGCAACAATTTTTCCCGCTTTTTTTTTTCTTTTTGATCGTCTGTTTTATTTTATTCAGATATTGCGGGTTGTTTATCATTGCCAGATTTGTGGAATGAAATCATATCAGTTATAATTTCAACTTTAATGGTAAATTACAACGAATGTTCCAGTGATAGTATTAATTGATATTGCCTAGATTTTGTGATAAATGTAAATACGCGACAACCACAAGAACAACGGCAAAGGGTATCGCGCTTATTTTAGGATCGTCTGTTTCCATTTTAATGGTTTAATCTGTTTTTGGTAATAGGTTTATCATATTTCACACAGTAATCTCTGCTTTTTACCATTGCTAGATATATGAGATGACGTCATATTATTAAAGATTTGAATTGCAACTATTGCTATGACAACAGTAATGTTGACATTAGAGTGATAGCATTAATTAGTATCGTCTAGTTTTTGTAATGAAAGAAATATGAACTCCAGAGTACATCGGGGACGGATTTTCCCGCTCTCATTAGGATCGTCTGCTTTCATTTTATACAGTTATCTTCAATAACTTTAACATTGCCAGATGCGTGGAAAGAAGTCATATCATTGATAATTTGATTTTTATAGGATAGTACAATGAAAATATAATCGAACATTACTAGATTAGCATCAATAATATTGTCTACTTATTACAATAAAATTATTTAAAGTACGTGTCATTATGAAGCTCACAGATAGGTCTTTCGAATTTGTTTTTACTCCATTAATTATGTGGAAATTTCTGTGTAAGTTAAGAGTTCACATCTTATGGAATGCCCAGATTCAAAACGAATTACAATTTTGTAAAACTTTAAAAATCGAACAGGTCGAAAGCAAACGAAATCTCCGTTCCTCGGAATCACAAATATTCCCTTTGTTATAGAAGAATTATCTCGCAGGTGGCAGAAATTTAATTAATGTAACCGAACTGCACTCATTTTAAGTACCACAACAACAGAAAAAAGAGGGGGGGATCTTACCCGAACAATGCACTCCGCCTATCATTATAAAAGACTCATGTGACCAGCGAGAGGGCAACCAAGGTTTGCCATCAGGTGTTAATGAAGGCATTTGAGAGACCCCACTGTGACTAATCAGTGATTGGAAAGGATTTCGTCAACGTTCTAAAGAGAAAAACACTTCTCTACTGCCACGGAAGGTTGCAATGAATTCTATAGAAATTATCGTGATTAATACTGTCTCGACCATAAAGAGTAATGTATTGCACAGAAATTATAATGGTCAATATTTTATCGATCATAAATTATCTAAGTTCTTGTAGTCTTAGTTTCTTGTATTACAATGAAATCATCATGGTCAGTAACGTCTCAACCATAAATAGCGTTCTATTCCACAGAAATTATTATCGTGTCCAATTAAGACATCTATAGCCGAGAAAGTATTGATCAAATTAATCTCTGTGGAATACAACAAGTTAAACTAAATTTATGGCTGAAAAACTATCGATGACGATAATAATTTGTGTGGAATACAAGACTCAATTTATGATCGAGAAGCTATTCACCACGATAATAATTTCTGTGGAATATAGAACTCAATTTGTAGTAGAGAAACTATTGACAACGATAATAATTTCTGTGGAATATAAGACTCAATTTGTGGTCGAGAAACTATTGACAACGATAATAATTTCTGTGGAATACAAGACTCAATTTATGATCGAGAAACTGTTGACAACGATAATAATTTCTGTGTAATACAAGACTCAATTTGTGACCAAGAAACTATTTACCATGGTAATAATTTCTGTGTAAAACAAGACTCAATTTGTGGTAGAGAAACTATTAACAACGATAATAATTTCTTTGTAATACAAGACTCAATTTATTGTCGAGAAACTATTAACCATGATAATAATTTCTGTGGAGTACAAGAAATGATTCAATTTAAATTCTAGAAATTACCGAACATCACAATAACTTCTATGAAAAGAAGAAGGAAGACTCGGTTATGGTCGAGAAGGAATTAACTATGATAATTACTGTGAAAATCAAAGTTTTCTTGCTTGCGCATATGAACGTAATGCTGAGATTAACCAAACTCAATTGAGACAAGGTCAAATTAAGTTGTACATTGAAGTTTGATATCTGAAATTAATCGTGATTACAACAAATACTTTCTTTCAAGGAAGTGTAATATCGCCATCTCGATCCTTTCTTCTTCCAACTCTTGTCGTACCATTAGTGCACCACGGAAGACCACGACGATACCAAAGACAACGGTGCGAACAACGCGTCCAACGCCATTAAGGTAAAAGTTGGCGTGCCTCGATTTAATTTGTTTATTAGGAAACAAATCAAAAACCGCCGCCAAACAAGAAGCCAACTGACAGCTCTTGTTCCCCCCATCTTCTAAAAAAAGCAGGCGTAATAACTACCATTTTCTCGTGGAACAATAACATCTTCCCCCTTGTCGAAGATTCATCTTAAAGAGCCCCGGATCAGCTGCGATTGGACTCATTATCGGGTCATTAAAAAAGAACAGAACACTTGTTGGCACGAACGTTTTCCACGCCAGCGTGACTAATGCCCTGGGTGTTGTTTTGTTCCACGCGCTGGGAGAAGATGCTGCACGAAGCCGAACCTTCCTGCGATCGGATTTAAAAGGGTGTGCGGCGGAGGGAGAGGGGGGGGTTGTGATTCGTATTGAGTGGCATGCTTCAAAACGAGGTGGGAATAATTCATTGGCCTGCGATGGCGATAAATCGTGTTGAAGGCTATTTCCCGTGGCATTTAATAATAATGGGCGAGAGAGGGATATCCAGGGGTTGGGCGACGATATAAACTGGTTGGAGATGGAATGAATCGGGGGTGATCTGATTCTGGCAACTCTCTTCGTCCGTCCGAAATTTCGTCGTTCTGCGAAGATAAGGAGGCGGTTCACTAAAAACACTCAGATTAAGGTCAACAAATCATTAGCCACAACAATAATTTCTGAAGAATACTAGAAATATGAATCTTATGCTGGAGACTCTCTTGACCACGTTAATAATTGTTCTGGATTAAAAGAAATAAGGATCAATATAGGGTCGACTTATAAACAAGATAGCAATTTCTGTGGAAAACAAGAAATAAATCTCAAATAATGGTTGCAAAACTATTGACTACGATCATTTCTGTGGAATACCACAAATAAATCTCAAATTATGGTTGCAAAACTATTGACTACGATCATTTCTGTGGAATACCACAAATAAATCTCAAATTATGGTCAAGAAGCTTATTAACCATGATAATCATATCTGTGGAATACAAGAAATGAAATCAAAATTGGGATCGAGAAACATTGGCTATGATAATAATTTCTGGGGAATACAAGAAATAAGACACAATTTATGGAAGAGGAACCATTGACAAAGATAAATTATGTTCAATACAAGAAATAAGGCTGAATTTATGATCGAGAAATTGTTGACTGTGATAATTTCTTTGAAATACTAGACTCAATTTATGGTAGAGAAACAACTAACCGTAATAATATCTGTGGAATACAAGGGTATTTATGGTCTAGATATTATTGACCATAATATCTGTGGAATACAAAAAATAAGATAATTTATGGTAGAGAAATTTATGACCGTTATCATTTCTGTGGGATACAAGAAATAAGACTCAATTTATGGCCGAGAAACAATTAGCCACGGTCATAATTTCTGTGGCATACAAGAAATAAGACTCAATTTATGGCCGAGAAACTTTTGATAAAGATAATAATTAAAGTTTCCTTTTACGTACATGTATATGTAACATTCAAATTTATCCCAAATCATTCAAGCATGGTTTGTGCGAATATTTTCTTTGACAACTGAAAAATATCTTGGTTACAGTGCTTCCTTTACTTAGAACAAGTGTAAAGTTTGAAAAAAAAATGGCTCAGGGGCAGAAGATCAACTATTAGGTAGGCGGCCAATTTAAAGAAAAATGGAATTCGGAAGCTGGTTGTACTCTAAAGCTGCCTTGATACTGATAGGAATTAAGTTAAAAATTTTCTTCTTCTTCTTCAGTAGCAAGAGAGCCTTCAGTGTTAGACAGTCCTATCTTTGGCACTGAATTTCGAATTAATAATTTTCAAAAGCCTCTAGGTCGTTCTCAACAGAGTCCATCCATCTTTAAGAGGCTTAGTCGCTGGTTCTTAATTAATAATGATTATCACAAAATAAATAATGGACTGTAGCTCTAAAATTAAACTTTTATTCTCAGACGAATACTCAGTCGCCTTCTCGAAGCGAAGGGTCGAACACACTCTATATTACAAACATAAAAAACAACAATTGTTACTGTGGCGGTTTTTACAAAAGCTGCCTGAATTGGGGACAAGCGTACTATTGGCGGGTTTTACAAAACAAAACTCAACACATCTGAGTTTTGAATGTCTTTTTTTTTGAGTGCCTGTTGGTTATGGCATCTTTGAATGTTGACGACATTCACTATTTATGGATATTTATAAATTCTGTGTTATTCAATGTTTATCCGTAAACTATTTTCCCAGGCACTACCAAAAATGCTTCTTAAACTTATTCTATCAAAAAACTGCTAGGGTTCTTTTATCTTTTTTCTGTCAGTGAGTTAAAAACATTTATATCCACAAAATTTTAAGTTAACACTTTACGGCTTTTAATACTGTGCAATGCCTTAATCTATGGATAAGAAACAATGTATCTTTCAATGCGAAAAAAATATTTCGTTCAGTTTCTGGAAAGAGTGTTTGGGGTTGCAGAAAGGCAATTTGGGCAGATTAACCCTGTTAAACTAAAGATCTCCTTAGTAGATGAGGACTATTTAGGAGATTTGTAAAGGCAGAAGGAATGACTTAATTCACGAACTCCTCGGCAGGCCTATTGCAAATAACACAAAGTTGATTAGAGGAATATTAAAATGCAGTCTACAGGGGTCACGTTAGGCCAAACGGTCAAACCATGTGGCCATCTCCAACTTGAAAAATTTCCCATGGGAGGACCCTGGAATACATCTGGAGGAGGATCCTCAATGTCCATAAGCAAATAGCAAATGGTTACGCCCAATATTTATTACTATAAACAAATCAGATTGGATTTGGATAACGATTGGACGACAAGCAAATGAGAAAGGAAAGAGGGAAAGAGGGAGATCTCCTGAGGATGATGACATGAGAGAGCCTGGAGGAGATTCCTGGAGGTGAAGACCCAGATGCCGTTTCGAACTCTCTGCGGAGAGTTTCATGAACGTGATGCCCCAGCTGCCATGCTTCTAAGTTCTCGCGATTTGTTCTTCCACTGACTCCGGAGCTGTCCCGAGTCTGACACCTGCTCGTCGCCCTTGGATGTGCGCCCTATTGGTCTTCATTATACGTCATCTCTCAACTTCGTCCAAGTTAGTCATAATGATTGGAGTCACCACTTCTCGCGTTTAAAAAGTTTTATATTTGAATGTTGTTGTAATACAACTATCTTGATTAGATGAGACTTGGGAATTGTAAATAACATATGTTAACATTGCAATATTATTCTTTATCCCGAAGTTTCACTCGTCCTTTTTGATCAGGTACACAATCTGGGTTAGAGCTATGGGTAGTCCAATCTTATGACTAGGTGTGGTAAACTGCACATAATTATAAAATGGGTAAACGATGTTGAACTTTGAAAATATTGGTAACCAGACGACATTAAGATCATAAGAAGTCGGTGGATAGGGCATTTATTTAGAGCTGGGGATACTAACCCGACAAATTCCATTTACCAAATCTAAGGTGAAGACCACCAACTAGGTGGTTTGACTTTGTCGAAAGCGACTTACTCGAGGGAAACTGGAGGGACTCCGTCTTGGATATGACCAGATAACGATTGAATGGCCTTCACCTGTACTGGGCTGTAGTGCGTCAGAAGAAGTTTAAAAAGTAGATTAGTGTACCGGCTTTCATTTGAAAACCAAACTGATAGCAGCCATCGTGTTTGGTATCCAAACGGTACTTCCTTAAACCTCGTATTCGTGTTGACGTCATCTCTGTTGCGAGACAGAGGTCCCACAATTTAACTGTTTATTGTGTGCTCGGGTTAATGAAATGGCGCGCAGTTCCAAGCCCGGAGGCCGGTTTTGTCTCTTATGGTCTTTGATTGAGTGCCGAACAAAAAAAGAACCCGAGAGCTGAGGTGAATGAGTAAACAGGAACGAGAAAAGTCTTCCCCCATGTTTTTCAGTACGGTCTTGCGGTGATATGTGCGCGTATGTATTGAGAAAGACGATGTATTGATATATCGAAAAGTAACGTGCTATATCGTAACGTCCATTTTCCAAACTATCAAATTGGCGGTGACTCACGTTGTGGAACGAATGTCGATATAATTAAATAGATTTAAGATCCTCAGCTGATGTCTGATGTGAAATCGCCTTTAGTATATCTTAAAGTAATACCTGATGTGCAATATAGCACTCTAGAAAGTCACGCCCCGATATAGAACATCGTTTTATGGAGTAAAGCGCATGTGCGATATATCCCGATATCCGGTTTATCGGTTAGTTTTTCCGAATTCGCTGCTTAAGGCTTATGCTACATATAGCTTTTTTCGATGTACAAATATTGTATTTAGAGTTTTGGAGAATGCGCATATCCTAATCAGGGATTGATCTATATCGTTAAATCGTTTTTCAGAATCTGTTGAATTCGCTCTTCGAATGCGCGATTTTCAGTATATAAACATCTTCATATAGTGCGTGCGCACTATATCTCGATCACAATATATATGAGATCTCAATTCCATTCTAGTAAAACTAATATTGATAATCTGTTTTAGAGTATTTTGTGTTCATAAAACATAGATATGAATAGATATGAGAATTCCAAAATACTACTGTTTTTAATCTCTCTTTTATATTAATATTTTATTGCTATTCTATTAACTATAATTTTATTCTATTAAATATGTTTCTATTGTAAAACATTTATTCTTATTCCATACAAACTACACGAATCATTGTTATCATTAATATTTTATTTACAGATAACATGGTTAAAATTTAAAAATTAAATTTTAATTCGGAATATTTTTTTTTTCATTTTGAATTCAGTTGCGCCATTTTTATTTACAAAACTTATAATCGTCAATGTTATTCCATTACTCATAATTTTTTTTTCTTGCATTTTGATCTTATTCATTTGACTTACTTTATTTTATCCATATAATTTGGAATAATTCTTTTATTTTGAATTCAGCTGCGCCATTTTTATTCACCCAATATTAAGAAGCCAACCCTATTCAATTCCATTCTCATAGATAATGCAAATTTTTCTTGCTTTTTGATCGTATTTATGTGACTTATTTAATTTTATCAATTTTAATTTGGAATAATTCTTTCATTTTGATTTAAGCTGCACCGTTTTATTTACCCAATTTTTCGACGCCAACCTTATTCCATATTACTTTAAATTGGACTTGTCGAGTATATTTCGACCCCATTTCATATACTTTCCCTTTAATTACATACTAACATAATTAAAATTAGTACTTAATTCATCTGACAGCGTTTAAAAAATGTTTTCTGATAAAGTAAATTTTTCTTGCTTTCTGATCCTATTTATTTGATTTACTTCCATTTATCATTTACAATTTGGAATAATTCTTTCATTTTGAATTCAGCAGCGCCATATTTTATAAATCTAATTTTTAGACATCAACCTTATTCCGTTGCTCTTAAAATGGGCTTGTCGAGTAAATTTTTAAGCCCTCTTGATATATTTTCCTTTTAATTACAAAATAACATAATTAAAAATAGTACTTAATTCATCTGATACCTTTTAAGAAAATTTAAAATTTTTAATTTCTGATCTCATTTACTTGACTTTTTTGAATTTATCATTTTTAATTTCAAATGATTTTTTCAATTTTAATTCCAACTCCGCCATTTTTATATATCAAATTTTTAGATGCCAACCTTATTCCATTACTCTGACAATGAGCTTGTGGAGTATATTTTGGCGCCATTTCATATATTCTCCTTTTAATTATGTGCTAACATAATTAAAATTAGTACTTAATTTATCTTACAGCGTTTAAAATGTGTTTTCAGATAATGAAAATTGTCCTTGCTTTTTGACTACATTTACTTGACTTATTTCATTTTATCAATTTATTTTTAATTTGGAATATTTCCTTTTGTATTAGATTGCGCCATTTTTATACCATTTGGAGAAGCCAATCTTTTTTCACTTCTCATAAACCATCACTCTTTTTGAACTGCTAGTATGTGTTTATGTAATATGGAATTAAATAAAGCAAGGGGGACGGTTGTTGAGATGTGACACATTGTGACAAATGAGAAGGTCCAAAATATTGAAAACAAGTGTGACATTATTTATGGATAGCCCCTTAGCCTAACTGCATTGAAACGTGCCATCTCCGATTGTTGTTTATCTAATAACACTATCTCATTTCGGACTAATACCTCATTAATGTCTCAAGACGTTGCCACTCATTAAAACCCATCAAATCGGTTTAAGACGGACTCCCTCCCCCCTCCTCTACACACTCTGACTCGATCGCGGTAGTTTCTTCCCCCCTTCCCCGTTTTTTCTCTGGTTCAGAACAACAACGAAACAAAAACCCGCCAAACCGACGAGCATCGTCGGTCGGAGGTCTAACAATTATCGTCTGCCCGTCAGCTCTTTCGGGGTGGAGCGGCGAGGAAAAAAAAAAAGCCCCAGTAGTCGTCCGGAGATTGACAATTGGTGCAAAGAAGTAGGTTAGACGCGTTCGATTTGGGTGTTCCACTTCCATCTATTGGACAAACCTTTCTTGCCAGAACCGAAATTATTTATTTATTTATTTTTGCAAAGAGTTTCTCTTATCCGTGTGGCAGCATTAAAAAAAAATATGGCGAAAGGCGAGTGTTTAAGATGTCCGTCACACGCCGCAATCACTCACCGACAAACAGGAAAAATGAAGAGTTGAGGTGTTGGCCAGAAACGCGTTTGGCAACTTCCGGATTTCTCGGACAGCCCGA
>CM063504.1:189751040-189781040 GCA_032207245.1 Pardosa pseudoannulata
AAACATATATGAAATCCAAAAATTGTTGCCACAAAACTTTAAAAAAAAAACTCAAAAAATGGTACAAAATACAAGAAAATACTAAATTTGGCAACAGCAAAAACCTAAAAGCTGAAAAAACCTAAATTGGCAACACCAAAATAAGAAACAGCAACCCTAAAAAGTCCGTAGGGAGTGCCAGATTTGGCGCGTAATTTTTTGTGCGGTATATCAAAGTTGTACCGTAAAAATCTTCAAAAAAATGAATGAAATCTTTAAAAAAACGTAAGAAAATCTTTCAAAATTAATAAACTGCCGGCCGTACATCCATTTCCGTACTTTTCTCCATGTTTTCTGCCCTGAAATTTCATGGGTTCATTCCTTGTCGTTACTTGAAATTCTTGTTAGTTGTAAATGGTCACCATTTTGTCCATTCATTAACTTATTTCTATCTTAAATAATCTCAGTAAAAATGAAACACAACCAAAACAGATCTTTCTACTCATCTACTTTATTTTAAATTCTTACAAAAACAGAACTATCGTTTTAATTTCCTGTTGCCAACAATTTTTAAAATTAACTCAATAATCGGTAGGCACAATGCTATACTTAACAATTCTATTGGAAAAATCTGTGAATTTGAAAACTCAAATTGAAATTGACTCATTTGAAAATTTGAAAAATCGATTTGAAACTAAAAAAATAAAAATAAAAATGGCGCAACTGAATTCAGAGAGAAAATACCTAATTAAAATTCATAAAATGAAACGAATCATGTAATTATGGTGTAAAACAGCAAAATATTTTACTATCTAAAGACATATTTTAAACACCATTACCCGAATTAGAATACTAAAACAATTTTAACTAGTTTAACACTAAATTAAAAGAAATATATATCAAATGGCATCAAAATAGAATCGCTAATCGCAATATAGAATTAATACAATAAAATTGGCATCTAAAACGACAACAAAAAAATAAATAAAAATGGCACAACTGAATTCAAAGTGAAAGATATACCCCTAATTAAAATTCATAAAATGAAATGAATCATGTAATTATGGTGTAAAAACAGCTAATTATTTTACTATGTTAAAATGCATTTTAAACGCTATTATGTGAATTAGGTTAATAACATGATTTTAATTATTTTATCAAGTAATTAAATGAAAGAAATATGAAATGGTACTAATATAGCATCGTTTGACTCAGTTTAAAATTAATGCAATAAGATTATCATCTAAAGGTATAACTTTGATATACCCCCCAAAAAATTACGCGCCAAATATGGCACTCCCTACGGACTTTTTAGGGTTGCTGTTTCTTATTTTAGTGTTGCCAATTTAGGTTTTTTTCAGCTTTTAAGTTTTTGCTGTTGCCAAATTTAGTATTTTCTTGTATTTTGTAGCATTTTTTGAGTTTTTTTTTTAAGTTTTGTGGCAACAATTTTTGAATTTCATATATGTTTTACCGCCATTTCATTCATTCGCCATTTCTTTGTGAAGTGATTAAGAGGATTTCTGACTTGTTGTATTTTGCTGCAAATCTGGTTGTATTTTCCAATTATATTTTTTCTATTAATTATTTTTATCTTTTAGCTTTCAATATGTTTCGTAAACCATGTTTAGCGGCTAATGTTGATTGTTTCAATAAATTTATTGAAATTGCTGCTGGGATAAATTGGGAGGAATTCAAAATTTCTGTATAAATAATTCTTTTTATTAGATTGCCGACACGTATTTTCAATTGTATTTGTTAAAATTTTTGTGTAAATTGCATATAATATGTTATTCAGTGTCATTTATTTGTATTTTTTATGTATTTATTGTATTTTTTAGGTATTCTCTTTTTTTTTTTTTTTGTATTAACTGATTCCGTATTTTTTATGTATTAATTATTTGTATTTAGCGAGAATCCATCTTGGCGAGAAAAAAAAAGTCGCCAAATTTCCGATTTGGTGGGGGGGGGGTATATTAAAGTAGTTCCCATCTAAATTGTGGATAAATAAAAATGACGGACTTGGAATCGAAATTAAAGAAATTTTCTAGATTAAAATTGTTAAAATGAAATAAACACATTAAAAACTGTCAGATGGGTTAAGTTTCTTAAAAGATAATTTAACACGTAATTAAAAGAAAAATATATCAGTTCGCCCCCAAAAAGTGGAGCCAATCCTAATTTGGAAATAATGGAATAAGATAAAAATGGCGCAGCTGAATTCAAAATGAAAGAAAAATTCCATACTAAAAACTGCAGCAAGAAATAAGTTAGGTAAATAAATCTCAAAAGCAAGAAAAAATGTATTATCTGGAAACACATTTTAAACATTATCAGAGGAGTTCAATTGCTTAAAGGATTTTGATTATTTCAGTTAATTTAAAAATACATGAAATGGCGCCAAAAAGTTATTAAATTTAATTTATTATTAATACAGTAAGATTAGTATCAAAATATTAAATAAATAAAAATGGCCCAACTGAATGGAAAACGAATTAAATATTCCAAAATAAAACTAAGTTAAGCCGATTACAGTATTTTAATTGTTTCAGTTCATTATTAAAAGAAAAAATACATCAAATGGCACCCAAAAGCCGTTAAATCTAATTTATTATTACTGCAATAAGGATTGATGTCCTGATATTGGATAAATAAACAACTGAATTCAAAATGAATGAAACATTCTAAATTCAAACTGAGTTAAAGTACTTTAAATATTTCAGTACGTTATTGAAAGGAAAAATACATCAAATGACCCCAAAAAGCTACTAGATCCAATTTATTTTTAATAAGATTGGTGTCCAAATAGGAATTAAATAATTAATGACACAACCGAAATTATAATGAATTAAATATTCCAAATGAAAATTAAGTTGAGCATTTTAAAGTATTTTAAATACTTCTGTACATTATTAAAAGGTAAAATACATAAAATGGTGCTAAAAGACAGTTGCCAAAGTTAGTTTATTTATAATGCAATAAGATTGTTGAATAAATAAGAATAGCACAACTATATTAAAAATGAATTATATTTTCCAAATTAAAATTATGTTGCTTAAAATGCTTAATTATTTTAGTACATTATTAAAAGGAAAAATACATCTTATGGAGCTAAACGAGGGTTGCCAAATTTAATTTATTATTAATGCAATAATATTGTTGTTTAATATTAAATAAATCAAAATGGCCCAATTAAATTAAAAAAGAATAAAGTATTCCAAATTAATATTTCAGTATGTTATTAAAAAGGAAAAATACATCAAATGGCACCAAAAAGTCATTAAATCCAAGTTATTAATATTGGTGACTTTATATTAAATAAATAAAAATGGCGCAATTGAATTGAAAATGAATTAAATATTCCAAATTAAAATTAAATTGCTGACGGTTTTTTAAAATACTTTTCTGTACGTTGTGAAAGAAAAAAAATACATCAAATGGCGCCAAGCAGTCGATAAATCCAATTTATTATTAATACAATAAGATTGGTGTCCAAATAATAAATAAATTAAAATGGCGCCACTGAATGGGAAAGAATTTAAATATTTCACATTAAAATTAAGTTGTTTAAAGTATTTTAATTATTTCAGTACGCTATGAAAAGGGAAAATATATCGAAGGCCGCCAAAAAGTCAATAAATCCAATTTATTAAGATTGTTGTCGATATAATAAATAAATAAAAATGGCGTCATTGCATTGAAAATGAAATAAATATTCCAAATTAAAATTAAATTGATTCAATTATTTTAATTATTTCAGTACACTATTAAAAGGAAAATACATCGAAGGGCTCCAAAAAGTCATTAATTTATTATTAATGCAATAAGATGGTGACCAAATATTAAATAAATGAAAATGGCACAACTGAATTCAAAACGGAAAGAAACATTCCAATTTTAAATTTAATAAGATCTTGATTTCCACTCCCTTTTCACTGCGGAACAATTAATTCAACCTGCGTAAAATCTGACCTGATTATGCAAAATTCACTCAGAATTTACTGGTAGACATAATATAAATTAGGTGAAGCTGAGATTTCGAAAAATCGGACATAAAATTGTAAAAGAAAATAGTTAAAAGGCGTCTCATTTGTGGCGGAAAAGCAAATCCGACCCCCTCCCGTTTTTTCGCGGCAATACGTCCATTACGCACCCATTCAATAGATCGAAAACTCTTTCGGTCGACGTTTGCAGTGTTCCAAACACGAATCTGGAACTATTTCTCATTTCCAGTAGTCAGTAGTCATTTTCTCTGACCTCACCCTGCCACTTCATAGAATGTATTGCGGTTTGCCTTTCGCCGATCCGAGTGAGAGAAGGTGATTTTACGTTCGTGACCAAAATGGGGAAAGGAAAGGGGCGTCATGCACATCGAATCGTGAGCGGAGTTTTATGTAATGGACAGCAAACGGAACAACTCGAATTAGTTTCGTATTAAAGGGACGCGTCACCTTTAAGAAACTTCGAACGGGAGATATTTATTTCGGGGCTTCGAACCGGAAAGACGAAAAATCGAAATCTAGGAAAAATAAAACCTTCATTTTGGTCTGAACGAAAACCGGAACTGAACTAAAAGTCGAATACTGGGAAAAACCGTTATTTTGGTCTAAACAAAAGCCGGAACTGAATCAAAAATCGACAACTGGGAAAAAAAACCTTCATTTTGGTCTGAACGAAAACCGGAACTGAACTAAAAGTCGAATACTGGGAAAAACCGTTATTTTGGTCTAAACAAAAGCCGGAACTGAATCAAAAATCGACAACTGGAATATATATATATATATATATATATATATTCCAGTGTTCGAGAAGGACTAGCTTCACTGTACCCACTCATCGTAATTGTGTTAACGTCATCTCAGCACGAGATTTCCAAAGATTTAGAATCTACTGAAACCTGTACAAACCTCTACATAAATTATTCACTCGAATAAAGTATTTAATCCAAAGTAAACGATTATCCAGCATGTATCGTTGACGCCCTCGCCTACCCATACTTCAGGGCGTCACAGTGTATACATATGTGTATGTATGTGTATATATATATATATATATATATATATATATATATATATATATATATACACATCATAAATTCATGGAATTTTATCTCCGTATTGCAACGTGTGTTTGTAATAAGATCTGTTGAATGTTTTATAAAAATTCACTGATTGTCAGGTCACCATAAACGTTTTAGGTATCAACATTCTATAAAAATGTATAAATTCCTATAAAGTATAAAAATTAAAGTTCTACATAAAAGGAATAATACACAAGCATCTACTGAGTTTAAGAACAAAATTGAATTCAACTCGTTTATTCCTAATCCAATTCATTCGACAACAAACATTCGAAATTCTGAACTAATCATTTATGAAAAACATTTAATGTCAAGCCTCCTTAATACACTGGTGTAACGCGTATAATTGGACAAAAACAGATTGCACATGAATAAAATGTAATTTATCGCCAATCTTCTGTTGAAGGGACGCCAACGGTCTCGAATTCCATAAATTAAAATACCGGTGTCGAGGCTTTTTATCGCCCAAATAATTTATAGCCCGGGTTATTGAGAACGCCTAATTAAGAATGTGCAACCGTTCCCCTTATGGCCTTTTATATATACGTAAATAACAGGGGACGTGATTCATTTTTATGGAAGGATATATATATATATATATATATATATATATATATATATATATATATATATGCATAAAGTCATATATATACTTATGTGTATATATATAGTGTGTGTATTCATTTATATATATTTATATATATATTTATATATATATATGTATATATATATATATATATGTGTGTGTGTGTGTATACACATATATATGTTTATACATATATATATATATATATATATATATATCTTTATATATATATTTATAAATGTGTATATATATTATGTATATATATGTGTGCGTGTGTATACTTGTGTATGTATATATAGTGAGATAGATGTATGTTTATACATATATAGATAAAATCTTATATATGTATACTTATGAGTATATATATATATAGTAAGATATATATATATATTATATATATATATATATATATATATATATATGTATATATATATATTTGTATGGATATATGTATGTAGGTTTATATATATATATATATATATATATATATATATATGTATATATATGTATGTATGTATGTATGTATGTATGCATGTATATGTATATATATATATATATATATATATATATATATATATACTAGCAAATGTGCCCGTGCTTTGCTACGGTGAGCTTAATATATTACTTTTAAACAAAGATTTATTTTTCGTGAATAACTCTCTAAATTCGTCACAGTTCAGTTCGAGTAATTGGCATGTTTATATATTTCTATCATAAGCGTATTATAACATTATTCAGTTTTTATAATCGAATTTGTCTTATATTAAATTTGCTCAAACTTTTTTTATTGTAAAATATAAGCTTAACCCTAAATTGCATTACTGTATTACTACTGTACGTTGATTAGCAAAGTTAACAGATCTTGTCATATTACGTGATAGAATAGGAAGCACAGGTTTTGACAGCAACAGTGCTAATTTTGTTGGTAGTAATAAATGTTTTCCAAAATTAAGGAAATTTATGACAAACCACATAGTTTTGTATGAAACAGAAACACACATTCATATCGACAACCATATGAATATGAAGATAACTATATAAAATGATAGGTTTTATTTGGCCATGAGAGTCACTGAAATTTGTACTTTTTGTACTTAGAATATTGTTGATATGCATTTCATTGTAACGAAAAAATGAACCAAGAATTAAATTTAAAATTAGTTCTCATATAAAAATGCTATAATTTGCGTCACATAGAAATGAAAGTGAATCACTTTATATCTCAAATTTCAGTTCAAATCGAATAGATACTAAGCAGACGATTTTAAATAATATAAAATAAGAAATGAATAAATGAAATATTTAAATGAATGACGTCATAATGATAGAAAAATATCATTTTCGCCTATTTATTATGTGATGAATTGAACATTTTAATCTCCTGCTTTTAACCGTGGAAAACTGCGTTTAAAACAATTACTTGGGATGACGTCACATTGCTAGAAATATTGCTTCTTTCCCTTAGATATGATGCGATAAATTAAAAACTTAATCGTTTGCGTTTAACCGGGGAAAATAATGCTTGGAATAATGACATGAAATGCTCGAAAAAGGGGGAAGGAATGAATTTCGAACGTTGAAAATTTACAAAAACCTTCCCAGGGATATACCTAAACATTTCCCAAATTTTCACGGCGATTGGATGCATAGTTTTTGAGTCTATTGAGTACAGACAGACAGACAGACAGACACACACAAATTCATTTATATATATATATATATATATATATATTGTAACGTACTGGAGATATGGTAGGCGAAGCCGTCAATGAAACAGGCTAGAAAACTGTTGAATCTAGACTAAATATTTTATTCAGGTGAATAAATTATGTACATCTATGTACAGATTCAGTAGATTTCTAAATATTCTGGCATCTCGTGCTGAGATGACATTCACACAATAAGGATGCGTGGGTACCGGATACAGTTTGCCTAGGGCTTCTAATCACTGGAATCGTTCGCTAATTAGTGCCGGTAATAAACGCTGACACTATCTCCTCCGGGCTAACGATTTGTATAGTCGGCTTTCAAGCCAAGCTTCGAAAGTTCAGAGTGCGTATCACGCTGGGGTTCGGGAAGGAAGACTCGGGATGCAAATTGAGAGCTAGGGTCACTCTCGGCTACCTACTTCTATGCCGAAATAAAAATAAATTAACAAAATATCGAGAATGGAATTCGAGAGTCGAAGGTCGACTTCTTAGCAAACAGAGACGCTGGCGGTCTCTAATCAAGCAAACTCCAGAAGCGGAGATACGAGCGGTTCTTCTAGAGCTGCAAAGGCTCTATCAGGAGGAAGCCTCAAGAAGATAAAGCCCCGTCTTGGCATCGCCACTTTTCTTTTATAGCGGTCCCTGTTCCCCTTACGGGATTCTTCGGGAAACTTCCAGAAGCAGGATGATGCAATCTTGCGGTCACCTCCCCGCCGGAATTAGCTGTTTCGATTCCATATGTGGCCGAAAAGCCGTCTTCAGATCAGCCGACCCAAACAACTTAATTGCCTTTTTCGCTACCGCTAATGGGCGCACATGTGCCCTGTAATTATTTTCAATCTTTTCCCAGAGTCTTTCCATTCAACAGTCTCCCAAAGCCCCAGACGCACTGGCTCCAGCCCACGGACAATTTTCAATTAAGTATCCACGTGTATTTTAGACCACCCGTTTCTACCTGCCGCTAATCGTAAGTGTTCGCGGCGAAAGGTCACCCTCGGGTTCCTCGTTCTTTAGGGTCATGTAACGGATCGTTACAATATATATATATATATGTGTATATATAAATATACATACATATATGTATATATACATATATGTTTATATCTATCTATTTATCTATCTATCTATATATCTATTTATCTATCTTTATCTATATTATCTATCTATCTATCTATCTATCATTATCTATCTATCTATCTATCTATCTATCTATCTATCTATCTCTCTCTCTCTCTTTATCTTATTATTCTTTATATCTATCTATCTATCTATTATCTGTATCTATCTATCTATATATATATATATATATATATATATATATATATATATATATATATATATATATATGGGTGTATGTGTTCGTGTGTTTAAAAAACGGCCGGAGAGTAATGTTTTTCTACATTAAGTTAAAACAGACAAAATTTTACCTAATTTTAATTTTGAATATATTGTAACATTTTATATAAACATTTAATTTCGTTATAGTTTTCAAATGAGGTATTCATTTTACGAATTTTAATTGTCGGCATCTGGCTGCATTAACACCTCCGTCTCGCCCGCCATAAATCAGCGGCATCGCATATCGAAAAAGGATTCCCCCACACCTAACGAAAGGCAATTTAATCAAGGGACGACATAGTGCGAATGTGAATAATCCTTTTCTCTTATTGTGCCTATCTCACACGAGTATGTATGTTTATACGGCTTACATAAATATGTCGGTAGAGTATAACAACCGACATTTCCTAATGGCTGCATGAAACAGGTGGGGGGAGAAACACACATTCGGAACGCTTTCACACGCTGCGATAAACGGAAGGCTCCTCAACCCTTTCAAGAAGAACGTCCGAATAAGAAACATATTCTCTCTAGTTCCATTATATATATATATATATATATATATATATCTATATATATATATATATATATACATATATATATATATAAAAATATAAACATATATATATACATAAATATATATATACATATATATATATATATATATTAAATATTATATATATATATATAAATATATATACATATATATATATATAAAATATAAATATACATACATATCTATAACTATTATATATATATACATACATATATATATACATATATACATACATATATATATTTATATAAAATATACATATATATATACATATATATACATATATATATATATATTTTATTAACATATAAATATTACATATATAATACATATATATATAAATATTTATAATATATATATATTACATATATATATATAAATTTATATACATATATATTATACATACATATATATATAAATATATATAACATATATATATATACATATATTTATATAAATATATATAAATATATATATATATATACATACATATATATATAAATATATATAACATATATATATACATACATATATATAAATATTATACATATATATATACTATAAATATATATATAAAATATATATACATATATATATATATATATATATACATACATATATATATATAAATATATATATATATTTATATATTATATATATATATATATACATATATATATATTATACATACATATATATCATATACATATATATATACATATATATATATAATATATACATATACATATATATATACATATACATATATATATATATACATATATATATATACATATATATATACATATATGTATATATATATACATATATATATACACATTTATACATACATAAGAATATATATACATTTATACACATACATACATACAAACATATCTTGTAACGATCCGTTACATGACCCTAACGAAAGAGGAGCGGAAGGTGACCTTTCGCAGCGGACAATTACGGTTAGCGGCAGGTAGAGACGGGTGTGCCTAACAATACACGTTTGTGTACTAGATCCCGGACTTAATTGAAAACTGCCTGTGTGCTGGAGCCAGAGCGTCTGAGACTTTGTGAGACTGTTGAGTGAAAAGACTAGGAAATGATTATAAATGGAACTACACTATAGTGCCACATGTGCGCCCATTAGCGGTAGCTAAAAAGGAATTTAAGTGGTTTGGGTGGGCTGATTTACAGACGGGTTTTCGGCCACATATGGAAACGGAACAGCTGATTCAGGCGAAGTGACAGCAAGATTGCATCATCCTGGTACTGGAAGGTTCCAGAAGAATCGCGTAAAGGGACCAGGGACCGCTGTAGAATGGCGGAGCCAACTCTTCTTGAGCTTCTTGAGAGAGCTGTTGTACTCGAGAGGTGTCCACTCGTCTCTCCGATTTCCGGAGTGCTTGTTTTAGAGCTCCAGAGTCTCTGTTTGAGAGTTGAGTTTCGTTTGGATCCATGTAGTTTCTGTATCTACTATGAGATGCGGGATTCTTGTTAAGAGATGATGTCTCATTCGGCACCGCGTTTCTTCTTGTTATTAGACCATTATCCGTTCTCACAACTGCTGTTTAAGAACTTTCTCGAGTTTGGGACGCAATCCCATTCCCGTAATCTTACTATTTTGTCTTACCTTTTGTATAGAAGTAGGTCGCTGAGCGTGACCCTTGCTCTCATTTTAAATCGTCTTGCATCCCGAGTTTCCTTCACGAAATCCAGCGTGATACGCACTATTAGCGTTCTAACCTTGGTGTGAAAGCCGACTGTATTAATCGTCAGCCCGGAAGTGATAGTGTCAACGTTCAGTACCGGTACTCATTAGCGAATTGTTCCAGTGATTTAGAAGCTGTATCCACATTGTACCCAGTGACCACGCATGCTAATTGAGTGAAAGTCATCTCAGCACGAGATCCCAGAATATTAGAAATCGACTGAACCTGTACATATCTGTATATAATTTATTCACCTGATTTAAAATATTTAGTCTAGATTAAACAGTTTTCTAGCCTGTTTCATTGACGGCTTTTCTTACCATATCTCCAGTACGTTACAATATATATGTGTGTGTGTGTGTGTGTGTGTGTGTGTGTGTGTGTGTGTGTGGTTTAATCTGGCATTAAATCCATTTACAAAACTCAGCATCCGCATATATATATATATATATATATATATATATATATATATATATATATATATTTATATATATATATATATATATATATATATATAAACTTTATGTACATGTACACGCGAATGCATACACACACACACACACACACACACATATATATATATATATATATATATATATATATATATATATATATATATATATATATATATATATATATATATGTGTGTGTGTGTGTGTGTGTGTGTGTGTGTGTTTGAATTTAATATAGAAAGATCATTACTTTCTGGTCACCGTCTTAAGTATTTGTGCATACATATATATACACACACCTTTGCCTACACACACATATATATACACATATACCTGTACATGCATACATATAATCACATACACACATGTATATATACGCATAAACATTGCAAAATATCTTTGGAATGTGTGACGCAAAACGTGACACATTCTGCTCACTAAGTAAATGCAGATTCTCCACTCTGGGTGTTTCTACAAACAAAAGAACCCATTATTCTCATCTCATTTCCAATATATTAACGAATACTAACGCAAACAGAAAAAAAGAACGTTTAAAGGAGGCAGACAAATCTTTCGAAATTCTGAGAAAACAAGGACTTGGCTCGCTTCTTTATGAACAGCTCCCCATAAACTAGGATTGTCTGCTAAAATAATGAGGAACACAGCGGGATGAGGGAAGCAAAAAAAGGATTTTGTGGCGCTTTGAGAAATGGCGAGGGGAGAATAATTTTTCGCCAGACATTTGGCGCGTTAAACAAAGTGTCCTTTATGATGTTTTGGACGTCCAAAGCGCATTTTCTAATCTACGACCGCATGAAAAATTCATGCTGTCGGTTGCCGCTCTTTGCAGCACATTTTTGAGTAAGGAAGTAAAAAATTTCAATTGTTGGAGCATGGTACGGCAATATATATATACATACATAAACTTATGTATTACCGGGGGATCAAAAAGTCCGTATAAACTTTAAAGATTCATAATAACCGGAAAAATAACCAAAATAAAAAACGGTTTGCAGAGTTAGTATCGCTAGGGCATGGGATATTTTTTTTTTACAGCGGAAAAAAAAACTCAAAAAGAGTCGATAGAGGGCATTGATGTACGCAAGTCAAAGAAAAAGAAACGCAAATAAGAAACAGAATGCCTCCAAAACGTCTATTACAACAGTATGTGTTGCACATGACCACCACCACAGGGGATAACAGACTGCAGGCTTCACAAATCCAGCAACGGCAGAGTGCAGAAGGTCCGGTTGGATGCAAGACACCTCTCGGCGGATCACATCTTTCAGTTCAGAGAGACTGGATGGATTGGATCAATGCAACTTAGATTTCAAATATCCCCACAAGCAAAAGTCTGGAGGAGGCCATGGGAATCTGAAACGCCTGCTAATGATTTTGTCTTCCACGAATGTCTGGATCAGGAAATCCTTGACCGAATGAGCGGTGTGACATCTTGCATAAACGTGACGGTACATAACGCATCTCTTCCACGCAAAGCCGGCACTACATTATCGCGCAGAAGTGTTAAATAACGCTGCGCATTCACCGTATCCATTTACTGGGCACTCCGTTTCGAAGAAGGAGGGTCCTATGATGAACGAACCTGTGATTCCACAACATACTGCCAATTTTGGGGAATGCAATGGTTTCTGCGTGTATTCACGTAGTTTAGACGTCGCCCAGATGCGACAGTTATGGGTATTAACGTCGCCACGAAGCGGAAAATGAGCTTCATCTGTCCACAAGATGTCAAAGACACAGGTGGCATTCTGTTCGATTTTGGAGAGAGCCCCCCTCCCAAATGCTTCCCTCCGTACGGTAACCACTGGTAAAAGTGGATGGCACGACTACAGTCTGTATGGATACAGATCGAGGATTCCATGAAGAATATTGAGTACCGAGGATGGTGGTAAGCCCAACGGTCTGGCAGCGTCAAGAGCAATGCTCGTCCCTGCAGCCGATTCGAACGCTAATGCTTCCATTTAGGCTGCAAAACGCAGCGATCGTGCCTCAATTAAAAAAGGTCATCCGGTTCTTACACGATCCTCCAACGTTCCAGTTTCCTCAAACTTCTGAACAAGCTCTATGATACCTGTCACCGTGAAAGGCCCTTTTCCACTCCTGACTTTCTTCTGAATTCAGAACTTATGCCGATTCTTGGATCCAGTATTCTCGCAGATCATCCTCACCGAAAGCTTCAGATTATCTCTCCGTTAGAACGTCATGTGTTCCAAGATGACAATACCCTTATTCATGCTTCTCGCCGCTTTCAAACATGATTACATGAGTATGATGCTGAGGTGGAACATCTAACCTGGTGTCCTCACTCCCCTCATGTCAATACCATTGAGCCTTTTTGAGGTTATTTAGAGAACAAAGTCCGTGTCCGGTTTCCTCCTCCGAACACACTATTTGAAGTCGAGACGGCCTTGCACTAGGAACGGGTGGGAATTCCGATGAACTTTGTTCTAGACCTCTATTTTTCAATCCCTTTATTTGTTAACGTCCGAATGCAGACCAAAGGTTGCCCAACCCTCTACTAATTAAATATTTTGTCAGATTTAAATGAGTGTTCGTCATTTTAGATTTTTTTGACCAGTCTCCCAAAACGAATGCTTGGATGAATGCTCATTTTCCATCCACTGGACACATTTCTCAGCTGTCCCAGGAAAATAGCTTTATATATACATAAATATGTGTATATATACACATACATTTATTATATATATATATATATATACACACACATACATATATATATATTGGTGCTTGTATCCATATAAATATAAATATACAGTGTTCCCTCGCCACTTCACGCTTCATGTTTAGCGGCTTCAGTGCTTCGCGGATTTTTACAAAATATTCATAAAAAAAAAATAATGAAAACATACAACCATATCGGAAGCTACATGGCGGAAAGGAGTGTTGTTTTATGTTAATGCGCGCGAGGGAAGGATCCCTGCTTGTCAAAAAAGAGTTGAGATGACTTAATTCAGAGTACATATCACGGGCTCTTGAGACGTCAAAGTCTGCAAGTGAGGAAGAAAAGGAAGAGGAAGACGAGGAAGAAGAACAAACCGAAAAGCGTGGCTTTACCCTGGAGAATCTGCAGCAATTGCCCAACATGGCAAGAATTGGCACAAGACATGGACGACAATGGGGTTCGAGCTGTCGGGTTCGGCAATCGTGTTGAAGGGGTTATATCATAGTACAGGGAAATTTTGAAGGAAAAGGAAAAACAAACACAACAACAACCTATCACCCTGTTTCTCTCCAAGGTAAAGCCCCCTGGCTCTACCGTCAGTGTCTCCAGTAGAAGAGTCTCCGAGTGAGCCTAAAACTTCTACGAGTCAAGTTGAGAGCCTCTCTTCCGCCACCAACAAGAGTCTTTGCCTCTCTCACAAAGCAATGTTGATGAATGTTTATTACTCTAGAAGGTTTTTGTAATGAACCTTATTAATGAGCACTGACACGTTTAAGTAAATACGTATACTGTTGTCATGTTTGTTTTAAATGTGTAAAGCATAAATACTGTTTACGTATTTCAAAACGTTCGTGTACCCGCATACACGAAAATTCCTAGGGGTAAATCCTACTTCGCGGTTTTTCAGCTTTCGCGGAAGGTTCTGGTCCCCATGAACCCCTAAAATTGAGGGATGACTGTACACATACACGCATGTCGATATCCTAGTCATCCAGTAGGATGCAGCGACTGAGTTAATTACAAGTGCGTATATTTAAACATGTATATATGAGCCACGTGATATATATAATAAAATAAATTTCCTCCTCACGAAGTGTGAGTAAAAATCAAGTTCTTAGATCTCTTCTAGGCTATCCATACCTAAAAGAGGGATATCTCTGTACGCATGCGCGATCTGTCGAAACCCTATCTGAATAAAACAGTAAACCTATCTCGCAATTCCCCCCAAATAATGCGTTTTACGTGGAACCTTCCAAAAACAGTGGATGCGGCCCCTTCCTTATCCACCCGGAGATCTCCCGGAAGGTTCTATCCCCAGAACGAGGCGGCCCTCTCTCGAGCGGTCACGATTGGACGAAAATCCAGCACGAATTGGACGAAAACGCTGGCTATATTTTATTACTTCTCTCTGTTTCGGATAAAAACGGATATTTTTCGGATCCCATAAAGTTCGTGAACAAGCAATGACATCTCGGACGGTAGCAGGCAGTAAACGTGCAACCAACAGGAGATTAACAACTCGACTCGAGTCTCGCGAATCGCTTTGCTTCTTTTTCATATAATTCGCCCCGAGATTGCATGGGAGACAGTCTATCATCTCTCTCGGTTTAACTAGTTCGTGCGAGAGATAAAGACGGGCAAATACAAACAGGGAGAAGAAAATGGACGTCGAACAACCCCACACTGCGCCGACCCACCCAACGTTTTTTTAAATTTCTTTTTTCTTTAAGGAAATGGCATCCGTATTTTATGAATAACGCGTAAGGATTTTCTTTTTTTATCAGAAGGAAACCAACAGTAATAAGCTTATTAGAAACATAATAGCTCAGTTCTATCGGTGATTTGGGAACCATTCCGGGTCATCCCACCTCGAAGAAGTGTGAATCCAATAATATACGACAAAGAAATATAATTCATTGCGTGATGAATAACTTAGAGCTCGAAAATTTTTACTTTTGTTAATGCTGGAAATTAAACGGGGTTTAATCCCTGGTTAGTAATTAATCGGCAAATGCAAGAAATTGAGGGGCTACTTCTTTGCGATCGAGATACCTTACATGCGACATTTGCGTCATAATGACGCCAGAAGTCGACAGAGATAGGAATTTGGTAACATAAATTCACCTCTCTGGTGACTTCTGACGTCATTATGACGCATAAGTGGACTGTGACATATCACCCGTTTTAAGCTTCTTGATTTGGTCCAGTAATAAAAATAAAGCAATTTCACGCAACGTCACGAATTTTCATCTTTACGATATCCAATAGGCAACCAAAAAGCTTAAACGAAAGCCAGAATCGTCATGAGTTGAGATGTTTCCTGCTGCGTGAAATCAACCTATTGATTTCATATTTTCATTTATATGATTAAATAACGGTGAATAATTTTAGTTTTTAAAAATTTCATCATCTGTTTATATTAAATTTAAACACGGTTTAACCAATGGTTAGTGATGAATCAGGAAATATTTAAGACATATCAGGAAATATTTAAGACTTAAATTTTATACATTTACTTTCTGCGAGTTGAGGTTATTTAGTATCAAAAATGACTTAGACGCATTTATAAATTTTAAACTTTTATTATTGTTAATTTAAATTCATGTAACTATTACAAACATAACAGCCAACATCTGCGTTCTGCTAACGATTCTGGAACATATAGATTTATAAATTCAATAATTAAAAATGTAAAGGGTTAATTTCTTATTGAATTAATTTAAAGTTTGAAAATTGTTAAAATTGGACTGCTTAAGCCAACTTATGCAACTCAGGCATTGTATTTAGCTGCTTATGTATATTATAAGGTAATCCTAAGGGATATAAATTAAATTATTTATTCAATTAACAGGGTAAAAAAGAAGCCCCTACTGAAACGACATCTTGTAATGGAGATTTAGTTATTACAATTATTCGATTAACAGGGTCAAACAGAAAATTCTACTCAAACGACATCGCAGATATGGAGATTTAGTTATTACAATTATTCAATTAACAGGGTCAAACAGAAAATTCTACTCAAACGACATCGCAGATATGGAGATTTAGTTATTACAATTATTCAATTAACAGGGTCACACAGAAAATTCTACTGAAACGACATCACAGAAATGGAGATTTAGTTATTACAATTATTCAATTAACAGGGTCAGACAGAAGATGCTACTGAAACGACATCACAGAAATGGAGATTTAGTTATTACAATTATTCAATTAACAGGGTCAAACAGAAGATGCTACTCAAACGACATCACAGAAATGGAGATTTAGTTATTACAATTATTTAATTAGCAGACTAAAAAAGAATTTTTTTCAGAACTATTTTAGCAGTCAGTTTCTCACCTAATATTTTTATTGGTATCTGCATTCTTTAGAATGAAAAAAAAAATAATATAAAGCTAATACTAAAGAACTTTAGAACTAAACTAGAATGGTTTGCCAAAAATTGTTGATATTTTGTATTCAGGATTGTTTACTATTTACTGCTTATAAATTCCTGTTTTGAAGTAGAGGGTAATATTGTAAAAGCGAAAAATTTCTCTTTAGAACAAAATACCTGTAAAGCAAAAAGTTTCATTATAACGTGTATTAACGCTTCGGATGGCAGTACATAAGTTATACTGAGACAGCGCCGATACCATAACAAACGAAACAGTCTTTGAATCTTAGATTTAATGGGAAAACGATAAATCTGATGCCATTTTAATACAAAATAAAAAGAAAGTCACGTGGTATGCACGTCAAGTTTTCTTTTATTTACCCTTCATCAGAAGCAGCCCGAAAAAAATTTTTGAGGTCTAAAGGTACTGTACTGCCTCAAAAAAAAAGGTAAACTAAACACAATGTTATATTTAACTTTTTTCGGTTCCGAAATCTCTACTTACAAAATAAAAATACATCAGATAACAAAAAAAGCTAGGTTTCGAGGAATTTTTTTATCATTTTATTTTACAGTGTTCTTTAATTCTGAAAATACGCGAACTATATATAAAAAAAATATATTACTTCTTCCTGATCTTTAAAAGAGAAACGCGAAACAATATTGAGCCCGCTGCAGGCAGGAGTCGTGCAGTCCCGTCAACAGAAGTTAATCTGAACCGCGCTCATCCCCCCCCCCCTATTAGACCCATCCTGGGATCACGATTTCAACTTTAAACGCTACCGTATGCGGCGCTAGTGCTAGTCAAGCGGGGCTTCCATGCAGGCACCTCGCCATCTCCCAACAAAAGATTTCAAAAATTAAAAAAAAGCACAAAAATGGCGGCCGCGTAATGGAGTTTGGTCCGTTATCGCGCCCATCTCGCGTGACTGAACCGGACCGGGCTCCATTTTTGTGCGTCGTCTGCGGGGAAAAATTACACCGGGCCGGGTGACGGGTAATGCCGGCTACCGGAATCATGGATTTTTAACAGTGATAAAAAAGGGGAGATATAAGGGGGGTGGTCAGAGCCCCTTTCCCGAATCTTCACACCCACGTAAGGTTCAGACGTGAACATAAGAACGGAGAGAAGAGTCTGTTTGCGAAAACGTGCCTCGAAGTTGGTTTTTTCTTCTTTTTCTTTTATCTTTCATAGAAGCAGATGTTGGTACATTACTCCGCGATAGACGGAGGCACGACAAGCGCTTTCACTGTTTTTTCCCCATTCCGTTCTTTTTTTGCGTGGAAGCTTCTGGAATTTAAATTCCAACCTCCCCTCGAATTCGCAAACAAGTGATGATCGTCTGCCAGGATAGGCCGATCTCGTTCGCTCCGCGTGTCGATAAACTCAGCTTGGAAATGCAACTCCTTTGTCCAGATTCTATCTACGAGGGTGAGAGCTCACTCTCCAGATAATACCTCAAAAGGTAAAAGTTTGGTTAAGACTCGAGTTTAACGACTTAAAATCGGTCCCTTACCTTCCAAAGAACCCTTGGTACGTCGGATTTGACAGATCAAAAGTGTAGGCAGACTGTGTAGAATCCTTTGGCCGGTTGAAGTACATTCGCAAATGCTTTATTGTTCTGTACCTCCCTTGAAACATGCAGGGAGTGCCTTAACAGCTTCTACTGACCATGAAGAGAAAGGATCGATGTGATTTTGTTACGTCATTTATTATCATTTATTCTAAACTTCATTTATTAAAATTTAAGGAGGCCTATCACCTTTAAAACAGGGCTTTGCAGCATAATTTTTTTATTCCAGTTTCCGGTAAAAAAAAATTCTTAATACAGTTAGAAAAATAAACACGAAAGCGGTATTTTTAGTACGGGTAGTAATCATCACCCAAATCTATGGTATTCTGCCAACGTTTTGGTAGGTTTTCGATGCTTTCGGCCCAGAAACTGAATGGCCGTGAGTCCAAAAACAGATCCACCTGATTTCGGGCGTCCTGTGCAGAGTGGACCAGCAAGATGTACCTGCAGGTGCAAGTCCGAAAGAGCGATATCGGGGCTATAGGGTGGGTGTGTCAAAAGATGCCATTCGAGAGTCTAGCTAGTAAATGCAGATCCATCTGGTGTTGCATTATTTTGATGAAACGTTACCTTTTTGTGCCGAAACTTATTTTGACGCTTTTCCTTGATGACAGTGTCAACACGGACTAGAATCTCTCTGTGCACCTTACTGTCGAGGGTTTTACCTTTTCCTAGATACTCTGTGTGGATAAGACCACGGCAATCCCAACATACACAGAGCATGATCTATTTGTTGGTGAATTTGGGGCGCTGCCGACGGGCTCACCAGACGTAGACCAATCTCCTTTTCGACTTGAAGTAAATCCACTTTTCACCACCAGTGACGACCGGTCCAGAATTGTGTCTTTGCGACGATATTCGAGTGGATTAGTGCAGGCCCGAACATGTCTCTCCTTATCTGCTTGAGTCAGCTCACCCAACGATTGAACTTGTACGTCAAGTTGATGCGATGTCTAGAGCGAATAACGGGCATGGCACTAACGTCTGATTCCTTAGAGAACTCTCGAGTGGCCGCATACTGATCTTCTTCCGCAAGTCCTCGCAGGAGGGCCTCATCACCATCAGTGGGGCGGCCGGGGCGCTCTCTTTCTTGAATGTCATAGTCATTGCTTTCGAATTTCCGGTATGAAACCTTCACACTGTCATACGATACAAAATAAGGGCCTAAAACCCTAAGCATGATTGGGTGACATTCTGTTGCCGACTTTTTGCACCAGAACTGGAAGTGAATGATGGTTCTAATCTGATAGCGTGATAGTTCTATTTCAGACACCTTGTACTGAATGACAATTATATTTTCTCTTATATATGCCTTATATATATTATATATGTCTCTTTCTTTCAAATGCAAAAAATCGTTTGCAAAAATAGGATTAAATACGACCAACGCGAACTGTTTGGGCAGACGATATTTGTGGTGGCGGGAAACTTGATATATTGTTACAACCAGTTATATCAATTCAGTTCCAGTCTTCGTTCGATCAAAAATAACGGTTTACGGTTCAGATCCAAGTGAAAATTTTATTTTATGTATATACTTACTTCCGCTAAAAATAGAAATCTGGTCATAACTCCCCCCCCCCCAAAAAAAAATAAAATTTTATCAAAATTGAGATAATTTTATTCTTTTTTTAATTGGTACATTGTTCCCAATTACTATTATTTGCAATTATTTATTGGTTCACTATTAGTATATTATTATTTGAAAATTTAACTAGGTGAAGAATTATTCCTAATAATTATTATTTACAAAAAGGCAAAATTATTCATGATACTCACTTTTTGTTCTAAATCTGAGCACAGGAAGTCAGAATATTTTTTTCATTTTTGATACAGTCTCTCAGTTTTCATTTTGTGTAAAACATTCTAATTTTTTAGAAACAAAATAAATTCAGCAAAAGGAACTACATAAAAATAGAGAATAAATGTTGAAAATCTGCTATATTTACGATAATAACTAAAAAAGGTATGACAAGGCAAAGAAAATAATAAAGCAATCTTCTAGAAAAGTTTTGTACGCCTAATTTGTAAAATTAAATAAATTACTAATTGGACCGTTTTGTTAGAAAACTGAAGAAAAAAAGTTATTTAAAAAATACATGACGCCACCACACGTACAGTCATAATACACGTAATTAGGTTAAATTAAAATTCCCAGCTCGCCCGTACGGGGATTCGATCCCCGAACATTTCGTTCCACAGATACGTCGGCGGCGAAGGGTTTCGAGCGGCATTCGAATAATAACGAGAAGCGCACCATTCTGGACTTTTAATAAAATGAAAAAACATTTACTATTCGATCCAATGGTGAATTGAAACCATTTCGAATCAACTTAATGACGTACACAAAAATTCGTTAAAATCAGGCCAGGCGCTGAGGAGGAGTTCTATTACAAACACATGGATAGAAGAATTTATATATATATATATATATATATATATATATATATATATATATATATATATATATACACGTTTGCATGTAGCCATTATATCGGTATTTCGCGCTATAGCGATACATCGCTCACTCTTACTTTGAATCAAAAAAACTTTCTCGCAGTTGTTAATCTCGGAGCTTACAACAACAATAGTTGGCGTCTCGCATTAACCCCCTGCCATCGTCTGCGCAAACCACAGTCGAACACTTTCCGACTTGACGTCCCTCTCCTGCCCACCGCCTACACTGTGACCGTGTCTTCATTAAACAGCGAAGTGTTCACAGTGGGAAACGTGACAGGCCCATTCCACATGCAACTCCGAAATGGTTACGACAATGAAATTACTGTCACTCCTGTCACGTGATTTAATAAAGCGCCAAATAGAGACCAAGACCCGGCGATGTTTCGATATACCGAGATATATAGAAGCAACGTGATATGTGATGTGACATGTTATTTCGATTGTGCCTTGTGACACCACTTTCCAATTTTTTTAGTATGCTTCACGATGTCGTTCCTTGTGACTCTAAGTTCGAATTATTTCAGTATGTATCACGATGGAGAACGGATGTCAATATAGCAATATCGATAGAAACTTCTCCGCCGATATCGTCTTTCCGATATCCCGATAGTAATAGCACATACTTGATACAACGCTCCTGCAGGTTACGTCCCGATATAGAAACATCGTCCTTCCAATTCCTCGACTTTGAGTAATAACGCATGCGCGATAACTTTTTGGCCGATTTATCTAGATCATTACATCGTTTCTCCGACTACACGAAGAGAATTAGAAGCACATGCGCGATATAGCGTTCCCATATATGAACACAGTTTTTCTGATTTTTTGACATTGTTAGAAGGAGAATAAGAGCGCATGCGCAATAGATGATATCCTCGGTTTATCTGTATTGTAAAATAGACCCTCTATTCCGATGTGGAACGATCGCCGATATAGTTAAACCTCATTTAGGATTCTCCATCAATCTTCATTTCAAAATCGTCATTTCGATATCCTGCCAGTAACAGCCTGTGTGCGATGTATCGCTGTTGAAAGTTACGTCCCGATATACAAACATCGTCTTTCTGATTACCAACGTTAATAAAATAACACATACGTGGTAATATGATCATCGACTTATCGACATCGTTAAATCGTTCTTCTGACTTTCGAGAAGTAACAGAGGATACATAATATAGCGTTCCAAAATAAAAACATCGTCTTTCCGATTTCTTCCCGACGTTTTTAGATTAAAAGTAAGCGTGATAAATAATCGCCGATTTATATATATCCGAAATCAATTCTCAAAACTACTTGTATAATTTCATCGGACAACAAAAATTAGTACTTTTTCTATATTATTCCCAGATATCACGAAAACATCGACTTACACTAAATGGAGACTTCCTAAGTAATATCCCTGAATACCACTTTATGATATCTACCAATGTTGGTTAATAATCCCTGAATATCCTTTTTTTTTTTTTTTTTTGTACTTAGCAATGTTGGTCAATACTCCATGAATATATTTCTTTGATATCTAGCAATGTCGGTTAATACTTCCTGACTATCGATTTTTTATGCTTAGCAATGTTGGTCAATACTACCTGAATATCACTTTTTTATATCTACCAATATCTGTCAATAATCTCTGAATTTCATTCTTTGATATTTGGCAATGGCAGTCAATACTCCATGAATATCTTTTTTTGATATCGGGCAATTGTGGTCAATATTTCCTGAATATCTTTTTATTTATAGCTAGCAATGTCGGTGAATACTCCCTGAATATATTTTACATTCGGCAAAGTTGGTCAATATATTTTTCGATATCCTTCAATATCATTTTCCTTATACACATATATATATGAGCATATATGTATGTATCTATGCATTTAGGAGTATATATGCAAGTGTCTGTATATTTTTTATATATATATATATATATATATATATATATATATATATATATATGTTTATGTGTGTAGATATATGCGTGTATTTTTATATATATTTATATATTAATAAATATAGAGATATATTTTCATATGTGTAGGTATGTATGTCTGTATATTTGTGTATATATATATGTTGTATATACATGTGTGTATATATAAAAACATGTATGTGTGAGTATACATGCATATATATATATATATATATATATATATATATATATATATACTGACTTCTCGATTGTTGCAGTCATGGCCATAAAAATGATACCGTTTCAGCTATAGACCTTTATTAAGATAACTTTGAAGGACGGGTTCCCACTTCATCATAGGGACAAACTGAAGGGTCAGCTAGCATAAAGTTCTATTTACAAGACCATTGACACCTGGGTCAACATCTATAAAATATCTCTAGGAAAATCTGTCTCCGCGCGCAAAAAGACGCGGGAATTTATATACTCTTTATTTAAGTTTTGAAAACCCCGAGAATTTTCCTTACAATATCCTCCCCGGGCAAAAAGAAAGGGGCGAACGAAGTGAGAACCTTTCCATTAACATAAAATTTTACAAAATTTTAAGTAACAATAAGTAACTGATGATTTATACATAATTATACACAAAATAAAAAATACATAGTATAAGTTTTGCAACAATAAAGACAGATTACAAAGACATAATACATGTGATAATAAATAAAAAAAAAATTGGCAAGTTATTTACATCAATACGCTAAAATATTGAAACTGCATATATTACTCATTTTAATTAAATGGTTAAATAGCAAACGCTTGATAATACTTATATTAGTTAATAAGTTTAATAATATTTCGCACTCTTGAATATAGATCCCTACGTCATTGTGGTGATATGTTTTTCATCCTTATTCTCAAGTAGTTATCCTTACGAGGTAAAATCCTCAATCATTATTTACATATATATATATATTATATATATTATATATATATTTTATTATTTATATATGTCATATATATATATATATACATACATATGAGCATATATGTATGTATCTATGTATTTAGTAGTATATGTGCCTGTGTGTAGATATATGCGTGTACTTTTATATATATGTATTAATAAATATATATATATATATATATATATATATATATATATTTATATATACATGTATATATATATATATATATATATATATATATATTTATATATACATGTATATATATATGAAATGTACGTATGTGTGAGTTTACATGAATGCATATATACAAACATACATGTGTGTATGCATTTATATATTAATAAAGATATGCACACATATATATTTATATATATATATATATATATATATATATATATATATATATATATATATATATATATATATATATATATATATATATATATATATATATATATATATATATATATATATATTCATGTGTTTAGAGATATATGTGAGTATATATATATATATATATATATATATATATAAGTGTGTGTGTATTTATATACATATAAAGATATATATGTGCGTGTGTGTGCGTGCGTATATGTACATATATATACATACATGAAAGTGTATATAAATGTGAACATAACATTAATATTTTTTAATAATTTTCAAGTGTTCCACATTTTTCAAAATTTATATATAACTTTCCTTGTGAGTTTTTGTTTTAATTTAAAAAGGTGTTTTCTTAATTTATTGAGACCTTAATTATTCATGCATTTGCTTATTCTTTAATTTTATAATAAACGCGGGTTTTGATTTGTTTTTTAAATTTGTTTAAGCATATATAAAATTTTTTTATATCAAAACTATTTTCTGATATAAATTATATTTTTGATATATTATAAATTAAAGTATATATGTATGTAGTATAAAATGTTCTGTTATTATAAATAGTATGGTTAAAATAAGATCATATAAATTTGTCGATCCATTCCCAGAAATGGAATGCACCGTACCCCTTAAACTCAGCGTTTGCTGTATATAACGTTTAAGCTAGACGATACCATAACATTCTATAAGTGGTGTCGAACCATGGTCGAAGGGTAGAGTGACGCTCTTCGGTACAGGTGTTCGCGGGTTCGAATCTCGCTGTTGTCAAGGATGTTCTTAGCCGTTCGGAATCTGATTTAAGCAATTGGTCCCGGTCTCATTAGCCCTCGTGTGCAAAACAGTAGTCCGTAAGTCTAGATATAAAAACATATTGTATCCGTAGATATAAAAACATATTGGTTTAAACTAATATAATTCCTGAAAGTAGTACAAAATAATGTAACAAAATGGTGGATTTTTCCTAAAGCAGCTGACAGTATAGACAGCTGTTATTTACCACCACCAGGGGAGTACGTGTAGTTTAAAAAAATGACAAGGACGCCAGTTTTATTTCCCCATCCCCGTTGGGTCAACGCAATTTAGAAACTTGGAATAAGCAATAGAAGCCAAGCTTGGTCTCAGACCTAAAGAAGTATCGTTTGGAAATTTGAAGGACATTGTGACCACGAACCTATTTTTTGAGTTGCAGTCGCCATTAATGAATACAGCGGATCTTACTTAGCTCGAGCCCCGAACCCGCAACACTCGTTACGAGACCGCTGTCTCAGTCTATTGAGCTACAGCGGTTCTATGAGATTATTACTGTATTTAAATTAAAATTAATTTGGTTTGGAGCGTTACGATCTACTGCTTTGCTACACGAGGGCTAATGAACAGGGACCTACTGCTTAAAGACGATTTGGAACGGCGACGAGCAACAATGAGATTTTAGCCCTTCGAAATTAAAATTGGATTTCACTGTAACGGAATTCACTCAAAGAACGAATCATTTTCATCTATTAGGAACAGCATCCGAGATTTTACGGTGCTACTCCTTTTGCAATATTTACAGTACGGGATGCATGTTCTGATTCGGTTTCGAGAAATGAATACAATTTACAATGAAAGAATAACCACTTAGGAGGGGGTAGTCATCCCCTACGTCTTGCCTCTCGTGGGGCCTCTACACCTGAAATTGCGACCCATGCATCACGCGGGGTGGCACTCTTGGGCGATTTCGAACGTTTTCCGCGAGGACTAGGCCCGAAGTGGAACGAAAGAACTTCGTTCGCGTGCCGGCAGTGCTACAACAAAAAAACAGCCACCACTTGGAGATTTGCCTGCCCCCTCTCCCGCCCGATGACCAATCAGAGGCAGATGACCCCCGGGCATCTCGCAGCAAAACCCGAAAGGCCACCTCTCTCCCTTCCCCCCCTTTTCGTAGGATGGCTCACACCACCTGTGGAACTTCTCGGGCTGGTTTCAGTATGGGTTTCGCCACCAAGCCCGGCAGCACGTGCGGGCAATAGTGCAAGCAGCTGATCGTCTGTCGGACGTGTTTGTTTTTACTACTGCGGCGGTGGCAGCACGGGACAGGTGGTTCGGTTTTCACCTGAGGAGCCGCGAGAGGCCGTTCCGCGGTGGGAGAATTCCCGGGAGACGTGATGTACCAGAAGGTGACGTGAAACCAGTGCTGTGACACCGAAATAAGCCGTTTAGAGTTTCTCCTCTATGATAACGGACGATATTCGAATCATTCTTTCCGAACTCCGTTAAGAATACTTTATTATTTATTGGTAAAGACTGCAGTTTTATTGGTTTCCTTGTGTCAGAAGAATAAGTACCACATTTCGACAAAGTGCCATGTTTTGTTAAAATAAAAACTGCTTCGTAAACGTCGTTTAGAACACTTTTACGATTTGTTGGTAAAGACACACTCTTCATTGGATTATTCGTGTCAGAACGGTGTACCTTATTTTGACAAAGTACCATATTTTGTTATCGCAGTCATCGTTCCAAACGTCGTTTAGAACACTTGCATTTTTTATTGGTTAACCTGTGTCACAGAAACAAGTACCCTATTTCGAGAAAGAACAATATTGCTAACCCAACTGCAGTTTCAAAGGTCGTTTTGGATACTTTTATTATTTATTGGTAGATTTAATTAGTTTGTGACAGAAGAACGGTGCACCATATGTCGGCACAGAACTATATTTCGTCCTCCCAGTTACTGTTTTAAAAACGTTGGTTAAAATACTTCATTGGTTACGACTTTCACTTTATTAGTGTCACAAATAGTACCACATTTCGACGAAGTACCATACTGCTTTAACCATCAACAGTTTCAAAGGCTGTTTCTTTATTATTCATCGGTTGAGACCGACGCTTTCTTGGTTCCTTTCTAAAGAATTAGTGCACCATTTTTCGTTCTCCCAGTTACTGTTTTGAAAACGTTGGTTAAAATACTTCATTATTTATCAGTTAAGACTGTGAGTTTATTGGTATCACAAGATATGGTACTACCATATTTCGACAAAGTACCAAGTTTTGTCATTCGAGCTATTGCTTCAAACATTTTCAATACTTTTAGTATTTATTGGTAACGAATGCTACTTTATTGGTATATTTATGTTGGAAGAACAGCGTACTATATTACACTATGTTCATTTATAGCCTAAATGTGATAAAAAAGTAAATTATTAATTATTTATTAAGTGATCTTTGACAATCTCGCTTCGGAAACTGGAATCACTTTAATAAACATGGCAACGAAGAAGATTAATTTTGTATTAATTAGAAAAGACTTATATTGAAGATTAAACAAAAATTTAGTGGATGACTGACGTGTCTGAGATATTTTACATTTTGTGATTTGACAATTTTACTGGTGTGATATGTGTTACCAATTTGGACTTCGTACCGGGAAATGAAATACTTCGAGTCCGTCTCAAAACGTAAGTACACCTTCTCTTTTTTATACCTTCATTTAAAGCCAACATTCAGTGTTATTATGACTGAACGTTCGTTTTCCAGCAAATACAAAAAAATTAAAAAATAAATGTTTAAACATTGAAATAGAGTAGTTATTTCGTTTAAATTTTTCTTTCAAAAATCGTCTAACATTTTGATGATAAAAGCAAGCAAAATTAAAGATAATTTTTTCCCCTTTTTTGGCACGTTTTTCTCAAATATATTCCACGTGTAAGGGGTCAATATGGATCATATTTTAAACCATTTTTTTTTCTAGTGTCCCTTCTCGGTGACAAGTTAAAGTTAAACATTTGAGAAAATAAGGTTTAAAACCATGGAAGCTATGTGCATTCCTAGACGACATTAGGGAAAACATTTCCCTAATATTATTTTATTTTCAGCTAAATAATGACGTCAAAAATTAGGATCGACAAATTTATCGTCTGCTCTTGGTTCTGAAAATCATTTTTTGAATAAAAGAATAAGTGATTGCGTTTAAATTAGAAAAATGCTTGTTAATTAAAAAAAAAAGAACTCCACTAAGAAGGGTTAAGGTTTACTTCCTGTTTTCGGGGACAAATAAAATTGGAAAAATACAGAATAGGTGCATGTCTAGACGTCATTTGTAAAAGCATTTCCTAGCTATTTTATTTTCAGTTAAATAATGACATCATAAATTAGGATCGACAAATTTATCGTCTGCCATTGGTTCTGAAAATCAGTTTTTGAATAAAAGCATAATTGTTTGCGTTTAAATTAGAAAAATTCTGGTTGATTTTCAAAAAAGGACTTTGCTAAGATGGTTTAAGATTTGTTTTCCTTTTTCGGTGACATAAAATTTAAAAATTTAGAGGATATTAAATTATATTAAAACTATGGAGAATATGTGCATGTCTAGACGTCATTAATATTTGTGAAAACATTTCCCGGTTATTTTATTTTCAGCTAAATAATGACGTCAAAAATTAGGATCGACAGATTTATCATCTGCGATTAGTTCTGAAAATCATAACTGAAATAAAATAATAAAAGTGTTTGCTTTTTAAATTGGGAAGTTGCTAGTTGATTTACAAATAAAAAAATGGGCTCCAGATTGAAAAAAGAAGACCCCGAAAAAAAGGTCTTAACGTTATTTTTTTTCCTTTTTCGGCGTAAGATAAAATTTAAAACAATCAGAGAATAATGTACAATAATCTTAAAACCAGAAATATAAGCATTCCTAGAGGTTATTTTTATTCATACATATGTATGAATAAAAATCAATACGTATCAAGCATATTTGCTGACTATTTTATTTTCAGCTAAATAATGATGCCAAAAATAAGGATCAACAAGTTTATCATCTGCGATCAGTTCTGAAAATCCTATTTGAAATAAAAGAATAAAAGAATTTCAGTTTAAATTTGGAAATTGATTGTTGATACACAATTTAAAAAAAGTGTTTTTAAGATCGTGAAAGACCCCGAAAAAAAGGTTAAGTTTTTTTTTTTTTCGTGGCGTAAATAAAAAAAACAATCAGAGGAATATGTAAATAATCTTAAAACCAGAAAAAATTTGAGAATTCATACATTGTATGAATAAAATCAATACGTATCAAGCATATTTGCTGGCTATTTAATTTTCAGATAATAATGACGTCAGAAATTAGGATCGAGAAATTTATCGTCTGCGATTTTGAATCCTATTTGAAATAAAAGAATAAAAGAATTTCAGTTTAAATTTGGAAATTGATTGTTGATACACAATTTAAAAAAAAGTGTTTT
>CM063504.1:189788540-189796040 GCA_032207245.1 Pardosa pseudoannulata
ATATTACGGTCGACATATGTCACTGGTGATTTCTACGTCAAAATGATGTCAGAGAGGGAAATTTATGGTACCAAATTACCTCTGGCGATTTCTGACGCCATTATGACGTGTAAGTCACCAGTGACATATGTCGACTGAAATATGGTAGCAGCCTTATTTAAAGCTAAATCACGACAAATTAATCGTCTGTGGCTCATTTTGAAAGCAATGGTTGAAATGAAAGGAAATATCCGTTGAAAATGGCTTAAAAATATAATAATAAACTAATTCGAATTAAAAAATAGCTTTTGCATTTATTGATTAAACTATTAACGAAGGAATTGATTAGAATATTGATCACAGGGGAATAAAAATCGATTGAACAATAAATTGCAAACTAATTTGAATTCTATAATAAAATAATGTAAGAACATGAAATAATTGAACGACACTTGGCATGGACTGTGTACAGTCCATGCCAAGTGTCGTTATAATATTTAGTATATAATTATAATTAATTATTCGTTAGTATATAATTAATCGCGGAATATCGTAGTTCCAAGAAAAGAGGATTTAAAAGCAACGATTAAACGAAACATTTCAAGGAATGACGTCACAGTCCTAAAAAGTTGAAATAATACTAAAAACCATGGAGGTAATGGGCATCCGTGACTACATTTCTTACTTTAAAAACACGTTTGCTAATTATTTTATTTATAGCTAAATTAAGACAAATTTATCGTCTGCTGATCATTTTGAAATCAATGATTGAAATCAAAGGAGAGAAATCAGTGAAAAATGGCTTAAAGTTAAGATATAAAACTTTTTTTATATTAAAAAATATCTTTGATAAGTTTCTCATGATTAAATAATCACTCTGCTAATATTCATGCATGTTTCTCGCAGGTTAAACGAAATTGTGTTCACAGACGCACACACATACGCTTCTATTTATTAATACAGATAATCTATATTTATTTGTTTTTATCATTAGGAAAGTATTTTGCAATTGTTACCCGTATTTTGTACAAATGGAGAGCCCGACTGCAAAGAACGAGTGTTTCATTACTGTATTTTTACTCTATATTCAGTATTAATGCTAAACTGCGTTTTTAAAAAATATTTATACGGTTTGATTTTGATCAACCGTCAAACAGAATTGGAAAAATGAGTTAAACATCAGCTTCACATCTCCGGGATTAACGCTGAATTTAATTTTTAAACATTGTTCCTCGTTTAGATTTTGTGTTACGGTTCATACATCAGTCAAATATAATTTATTATGCTTTTGAATGACACAAAAACTCGTGTTGTTTGTATAATAATTAATGAGAACGATAGAATCCATACAAACAAAATTGGAAAGAGCAGTAAAGGCTTCACATCTCCAGGAATTAACTCTGAGCTTAGTTTTTAAAAATGGTTCCACGTTTAGGTTTTGAGTCATCATTATTCACCAGTCAAATATAGTTTATCCCGCTATTTCACAACACACAAATTAGTGTTGTTTGTATTATGATTAATGGCAAGTACAGAATTTACACAAACAAAATTGAAAACAAGGATTAAAAGCTTCAGCTTTCTCGGATTAACGCTGAGCTGAGCTTTTAAACATTGTTCTGCGGTTTGATTTTGATTTATGGTCCCATTCATCAGTCAAATATAATTTATCCCGCAATTCCACAACACAAAAATTGGTGTAATGAATAATGATTAATGGCAAGATTCTATACAAACAAAATCGGAAATTCGAGTTAAACAGCAGTAAAGGTTTCACATAAGTAGGATTAACGCTGACGTGGGTTTTTAAAATTGTTCTAGGGTTCGATTTTTAGTCATCGTTCATTCATCTGTCAAACATAATTTATCCTGCTTTTGAGTGATACAAAAACTCGTGTTGTTTATTTAATGATTAATGGAAAAGATGGAATCCACACAAACAAAATTCGAAATTCGAGTTAAACAGCAGTTAAGGCTTCACATCTCTTGGATTAATTCTGAACTTGAATTTTTAACCATTTTCCTACGGTTTTGATTTTGAATCATCTCTTACACATCAGTCAAACATTGTTTAACCCGCTGTTAATTCAGCAGCGGGATAATACAGAAGTATTTGTATAATGATGAATAGCAACTACAAAATCTGCACAAACAAAATTGAAAATACGAGTTTAAGGTAGTAGAGGCTTCAGATTTTTAGGATTAACGCTGAACCGTGATTTTTTAAACATTTTTCTACGGGTTTGATTTTGAGTTATCATTTATTCATTTAGTCAAATATAATTTCTCCCTCAATTCAACAATACAAAACGTCATGCTGTTTATATAATGATTGAAAACGACTGAATGTGTACAAACGAAATTAAACACGCGAATTAAACAACAGTCAAATTTTCACATTCCTTGCATTAACTCTGAACTCTATTTTTAAGCATTGTTCTTTTGTTATGAGCAATAGTTCCTACATATAAAACACTGAATATAACATTTTTAAATTATAATACGTGATTTTTTATTTAACTCTTATTATAATTAAAATTTAATTATGAAAACAAAACTGGCGGTTACAGCAGAGCTTTTTTAATAACTCGAGAACATGCATACAAAATTGCATAAACCTACCCTGGTAATAATGCTAATATAACTTAAAATTTCTTTTTACCTCAAGAAAAACCACTTCTCACGCAATTAAAGGTAAAACGAAAAAAAAAATTTTTTTTCGAGAAATTTCTTCCGCTATACTTTCGTCATTCCGACCAATTAATTCTTAAATTTTTCGAAATATCAAAAAGCAAAGCGGGAAGTAACAATTTATCCCCGATTTTAAAATTTAACATTTCTTTGTGCCTCCAATTCCCGGCGCTCGTTTCTATTTCTCCCTAATCAAGAAAATAAAAAAAAACTGGATAAAATTTCTCAAAATTTGTATTCATTAGTGACAGAGAATTTCCAGATTCAGTAAAGTTATTTTCTTAATCAGTTTTTTAACAAACCGTTTAAGAAACGGGATAAAAACCGACTTTTTTTCCCTCCTTCCATCTCTCTCTGGTTTTCAACCAGCCGTAAAATCGAGTTTTTACAGACGTCACTATTGTTAATTCGCAAGTTCTTTTTTTGAATAGATATACGCATGGATATATGTTTCACAATTCTCAGTGATACAGAGGTAGTTCTCTCAGGGGATTCCCTCTGCTTTTGCCGTGTCATTTCTCAGTCTTATCAAAATAACATATTCGCGAGCAAAAATCTTAAGAAATTCGAATTATATTTTTTTATCCCGACGTGTATGAGTGAATTGCTAATGCAACGGTACAAAATAATTACCTGAGGGAACGACAAACTGGCATTTCGCAGTCTTTGCTTTTTGCCAGTTTTTTTCTTCTCTTCTCGAAGCGAAATTTGCGAGCGGTCTCTAATACCCGAAGGTAAAATAGTTAAAATCTTATTTTTAAATGAATCTCTCTGCATAAAGTTCGAAATAATCTAAGACATGCTAGAGATTGAATGCAGGAAGACGTAAAAATAATAAAAGCGCTTTTATCTGGAGATTTTTCAAGTTCTTTTTTTTTTATACCGTTGAATTCGGGCATTAATTCGTGTCCCTGCAGAACTGGCGGTGTATGAATATTTAAGACGGAAAAACCACAAATAAAAAGACCGTCTAACCATTAAACCAGCTAAATATTTTTCGAGTCCCGCCGGGAATCGATTCCGGTGGTGAATTTCATCATATCGTATCGTATCAGTTTTTTTTCCCGTTTTTGTGTTTCTCTACCTAAGCCGCTTATATCTCGAATTATCCAAGATTCTTTTCCGTCCTGTACTTTTGAGTGCTACGCTGCCATTTTATTTTTGGTGAGTTTTTTATTTTCCGTTTCGGCGTCGCTTTGCTTTTTCCGCAATTCGCGTAATTAGTGGGGTTTTCTTTCGTGCGTCGTATCTCCCCAATGCGAAAATGAAAATCGGAGTCGATTTTCTGAAAATCTTTCTTCTTATTATCTCTCCCCCGTTCTGCAAATAATTATTGAGCGTCACAATTACTCTAACCCTATAAAGTACAGTGAAACATCGATTATCTGGAAATCTATCATCCGGCTGCACCTAAAATTCTTTTTATTTACATTTTCTATTTATTCTCATTTATAAAAAATTTTGCTGATAAAGATAAATGTTAATATTTTAAACGTTATGCCTATATGTATGTACAAGTAAATTGCAATTCGAAAACTTGAAATATCCGTTTCGACTATTCCTAAATTATTACGACTACTTTCCTCTTGATATCTGTACATTAAATACCCGATGTTAACACTCCTAAATTATCTACACTACTCTCCTCTTGAAGTCTTTGATTTAAATATCCGTTTTAAATATTCCTGAATTATGATGACTACTCTCCTCTTGACGTCTGTGCTTTAAATATCCGTTTTCACAATTCATAAATTATGACGACTATTTTACTCTTGGCGTCTGCACATTAAATATCCATTTCCACCATTCCTAAATTCTTATGACTACTACCTCTTGGCGTCTGTACATTAAATATCCGTTTTCACCATTCGTAAATTCTTATGACTACTTACCTTTTGACGTCTTGGCTTTAAAGATCCGTTTTCACCATTTTTAAATTACTATGACTACTTTCCTCTTGGTGTCTGCACATTAAATATCCGTTTTCACCATTCCTAAATTAATATGACTACTTTCTTCTTGGCGTTTATGCTTTAAATATCCGGTTTTCACCATTCCTAAATTATTATAATTACTTTCCTCTTGATGTCTGTACATTGAATATCCGATGTTAACACTCCTAAATTATTATGACTAATTTCCTCTTGACGTCTGTGCTTTAAATATTCGCTTCGACCATTCCTACATTATTATGAATATTTTTTCCTTAATGTATGTACGTACATAAGTATCTAGCAATTTTTTAGTTGCAGAAAATCGAAAATTTTTTGAAGTACCTATATAACGTCTAGTTCTGCCCCTTACCTTTCGGTTGCCTTCTGAACTCTATATAACGAAGCATTTTAATATAACAAATAATTACGCTGCACAGCTAAATTGAAAAATGATTACAAGGTCCAATAAATTTTATTTACGGCTACGATGAGAATTAGTTAAACTTCTCTATTTCTTATTGCAATCTCAACTCTAGGGCTCTAAATATAGGGCTCTAAATAATAGCATTAAACGCTCGAAAAGGGGTGAATTTCGAACGTTTTAAAGACGACAGTATTTTTCGCTGTGATAGGAATCCTATTTATACCAATTTATTTTAAAATCGGATTGATCGTTTAGGTGAAGATAAACTTAACTCACTTTGAATTTGGCTAACCCTAACTCGTCAAGAATCTAATGTGGATGTCTCTATCCATTCCAAGAACAACCGCTTCGTAAATTAAGGGACGGATAACTTAAGCTATTATTATATAGGGGATCATATCATATATCAACAATTTACCGGTGTAACAAAATATGTTACTATGTTTCGACGAAATACCAAACTTTGTCGCAACTTTGTCGTCTGAGGTATTGCTTCAAATATTTTCAATACTTTTATAATTATTTACTAGCTGCTTCGCACCCAGCCTTCGGTCTGGGTCTTAAAATATTTCGATGAAAGGTTTAGAACCACTATTAAAGATAATAAGACGTATTAATAGAAATGCTGAACAAATCTCGTATATTTCAGATTGTTGACGATTATAACAGTTTATTTTAATAGCTGAATGTCCAGTAAGTCTATTGTGTAGTCCGTGAGCCGCTGCATAATAATTCCCAATTGCACGACTTTTTTTTAATGTAGGAGTCAAATTTCAAAATGCTGTGGAGAGTAATATATATGTACTCTTCTGAATGGGATAATTCATTTCCGAGATTGGATATCTTTTAGAACTAATGTTTCACATACATAAAAATTAAATTTTAAACAACAAAACCTATGACGATAACTTTTTCTTTAAAAAATGGCAATTGTGAAATAACAAATTTGATAGAACATGGCGAATTTGTAATTATTAAAATAAAAATCACGCCAACATATAACAGAAAAAATAATTTCTTAAAAAAAATTGACAAAGTAAAATAAAGATTTATATATTTTGATGAAGTAAAAAATTTAGCTATTAAAAATAAAATGATTTTGATACTGGGATATTTCAAAGAGAAAAAGTTATTGCGTATGACAAATAGTTGTAACTATAGGCAATAAATGGCACCACTCAGTACAAATATTAATTAATATACTTTTAATTGATTGTAATTACGTTTATTTTAATGGTGGAAAGAGTTTAAGCATTCAGCAGATTGGGTGAAGTAATGCATCCAAATGTATTTATGTTTATAAATGCATTTATTTACACTCGAATTTTAATGGTAAGGTCTTGAAAAATTCTTCAAGAATATAATAAATCACTAACAAAAATACCAAAATGTGCCGCAGTTCAAATTTTCCAAACGAACAACAGTTTGGCAGGATAGGCGATAGTTGTTTTGATTTAATGTCAATTCTATTACCAAATACTGGCGAAAACGACGACAAAAATGAAAATATGGTCATTATTTGTCACGCTAACTCAACAGTTAAAATGACTGTACTACATAATTAAAACGGTGTTTTTGTTGGTTTTAAAATAATATATTTCGAACTAATTAGAATATCTGAACGCGATTGACCGAAATGACTTCTTTAAGTAATTCTGCCAAGCCTAATTATGAATAGATGTTAGTGTGTTCTCAAAATTGGATAAATAAAAATGGCGCAATTGAATCGACAATGAAAGAAAAATACTAAATACTGATAAAATGAACTAAGCACATAAGGTCAAAAGCCGAGAACAATTATATTACTTGAAAGTGTTATCATAAGAATGAAGTTACTTAAATGATTTCAATTTTTATAACACTTAATTAAAAGAAATATACCGAAAGTTGCCAAGGTTATTTAAGAATAGGTGAAGTACAGAGTGAAATCTTAAAATTGGATAAATAAAAATGGCGCAATTGAATTCAAAATGAAAGAAATATACCAAACTAATATTGATAAAACGAAATAAGTATATAAGGCTAAAATACCGAGAACAATTATATTATTTGAAATCACATTTTAAACTTTAATCAAAAGTGGTTACAATATCTCAACATTTCATAGTTGCCATTTCTAAAATGAAAACTTATTTGTTCCCTGTATATCACTTGCCAATTTTTTTTCTCTAGTGTAGTTGAGTTTTAGATAACAAAACCTATAACCATATGTTAGTTTTTATTTAATAAATGGCAACTGCGAAATAAAAACAAATTTGATAGAACATGGCAATTTTTAATTACTGAAAATAAAAATCTCGCCAAGAAAATAAAATAGAAAAAAAAGGTGATTTCATAAACAAAAGTGTGTTTGGCGTTTAGCAGATAAGAAAATAGTCTTATATATATAAATGATATCATACATTTTTTTTATATCAAATGCCATTATATACGTACATTTGAATTTAAATAGCGTAGATACGTTTTTGTGTT
>CM063504.1:189801040-189846040 GCA_032207245.1 Pardosa pseudoannulata
TCAGCAGTAGACGACAGGGTGTCGGACGTCCACACGCTATCCAAGAAAAAGGTCTCGCATTGTGAAGCCAGACAGTGGCTCAGCTGACAACCCAATACAATATAAGGGCCAAGTAGAATAGTATCGAAGCACACTGTTCAGCGGACACTGTTGGATATGGGGCTACGCATAAACGTCCCATTCGCGTGCCTTTGCTGACCAGGCATTGTAGCCAACTGCGCAGCCCGGGATGATCGCGACTGGTCCACGGATTAGTGGGAGAGAGTTGCCTGGTCAGTCGAATCACGGTTTGTCATTCATCAAGCCGATGGCCGTGTCAGGATAAGCCGTCTTGCATGCACAGGCCGGTAGTGGCGGTATTATGCTTTGGGGTCGTTCTCTTGGGCGTCTGTGGGACCCATGGTTGTGGTAGAGCAGACCATAAATGCTACAGGGTATCATTGAACATCATTGCGGACCCGTGCACCCTTACATGGTCTCTGTTTTTCGAGCTGGAAATGGAAAGTTCCAACAGGACAACTCCCCGTGTCACAAGGCTAAAATTGTGTTGGAGTGGTTCCAGGAACACGATGCCGAATTCCAGTTAATGTCCTGGCCGGATCTCAATCCGATAGAACCCATTTGGGATGTCATGGGACTGCAGCTCAGAGTTCGAAGACCACCCATTCGCAATATCTCGGATTTGCGCAACTGTTGCTTAAATATTTGGTACAATCTGTGTTCGGCCATCTACCAAGGACTTGTGGCATCCAAGCCAGGGCCGGTTGAAGCAGTGTTGCACGCCAAAGGTGGCCAACTCGTGATTGACAGGTGGTCATAACGTTTTGGATCTTGAGTATAAATCAAGGGCTAAAAATTCCCGCGTCCTTTTGCATTTCTCTTTTTAACCCCTCACCTAAATGGACCACTGGGGCTACCGTTTACGCTGTAACGTACTGGAAGTAAAGTAGGCGAGGCCTTCAATGATACAGGCTATCGGATATACAGGCTACAGGATACAGGAAATTTAGGTATTCTTGACTAAATATTTTATTCAATAGAATAAACTATGTACAGATATGTACAAATTTAATAAACGATAACATTCAGGGATCTCGTACAGAGATAATATGCACATACAAGGATGCGTGGGATACCGGAACAGTATGGCTAGGGCTTTAAAACACAATAGCTGGAAACTAATTAGTGCCGGGACTAATGTTGACACGATCACTCCGTCTGTCGATTAGCGCGGTTGGCTTACACAGCAGGTTCGGAGGTTCCGAGTGCGTATCACGCTGGGATTCGTGAAGAAAACACAGGATGCAAGTCGATCCAAAATTAGAGTGCAAAGTCACTCTCGGCTGACTACTTCTATGCAAGAAGTTAACTATCAATCAGCAGGTAACGGGGAAGGAATTCCCAAGTCGAATGTTCGACTATCTAGCAACGGAGACGCTGGCGGTCTCTAAAAAAAACAAACTCCAGACACGGAGATACGAGCGGTCCTCGATCGACCAGGCTCTAGCAGGTAGAAGCCTCGAGAGAAGAACACAGCAAAAGCCCCCGTTCTAGTCCGGTCTTTTTCTTTTATACCCACACTAATACACTTCTCGGTCCTTCGAGAAACTTCCCGAGCCAGGGTGACGCAATCTTGCGGTCACTCCCAAGTCTCCGATCAGCTGTCCTGTTTTCCAGATGTAGCAGTTCTCAGATTCATCAACTTAACCAACTTAATGGCCTTTTTGTAACCGCTAATGGGCGGCAAGGTGCACTCAATTATGTACACAGTAAAGGTCCATTCAACAGGTTACAATGGCCAGACGGTTCGGAGCCGGCGACGCACCGTTTCAATTACGGTGTTTAGACCACCTGGTTCTATTATAGGCTAATCGTGAGTCCACGACGAAAGGTCACCTTTTTGGGCTCCTTGTTCGTTTTGGGGTCATGTAACGGATCGTTACAACGCCCTCGGAGAAGGGTCCTGACCCATTATAAACCTACATGGCCCTAGCGGACCATTTAGGAATTTTCCAAATAAAAAGGAGATGCACGCTGTGGGAGGCAGATATTTTTCCCACAAATGTTCACCCAGATGTTAAGGGTCTTGTACATGCTAGCCGACCCTTCAGTTTGTCCTGTCCCTATGATGAAGTGGGAACCCGTCCTCCAATGTTATCTTAATAAAGGTCTTTAGCTAAAACGGTGTCATTTTTATGGACCATGTCAGCAACCACCACCCATCAAGAAGTCCATGTTATTACTTACTTACTCTCTCTCTCTCTCTCTCTCTCTCTCTCTCTCTCTCTCTCTCTCTTTCTTTCTCTCTCTCTCTCTCTCTCTCTCTCTCATACACACACACACATCTGTGTGTGTGTATATATATGTGTATATATATATGTGTGTGTGTGTGTGTATATATATATATATGTGTGTGTGTGTGTATATATATGTATATGTGTATGCCCGCAGTGGGATTCGAACCCACGAACTCCGGTTCCGAAGAGCAGTGCTTTACCATTCGGCCATCGTTTCGCGTGTATGTATATGTATATGTGTATGCATGTATATGTGTGTATATATATATATATGTGTATATATATATATGTGTGTATATATATATATATATATATATATATATATACACATATATATACACATATAAATATATATATATATATATATAAAGTGTGTTTATATATATTTGTGTGCATATATGTGTGTATGTGTATATATATGTATATACATATGTGTATATATACATATATGTATACATATATATGTATGCAAATATATATATATATGTATATATACCTATATATGTGTTTATATATACACATGTATATATATGTGTTCTACAATGGTCAATAGAGATTTTTCAAAAACGTATAATTGTATAAGAAATTATACATATATACGTATTACCGTTGCAATGTATATGGTGATAAAAGGACAAAAACTTCGAAGACCACTGACTTGGACTACCCGGACGTTCTATCTCCACAATTCCCTTTATTTTTCTTTACGATTCGATTATAATAATTTCACCCGAATCCACTGTTGCCAATGCTCGGTCGCCAAACGGCTGACACTTCGCCATTTTTTTTCTTCTAATTTTTCGTTGTGGACCACACCCTTATTTATTCCGTTCTGGCCTACATGATAATGAAATGCATCGGCAGGAATAATATATATCGAGAGCTGCAACCGCTCGAAGAATAGATTACCGAGACTTCTGTTTTTTCTCTCGTTTCTTGAAGAGACAATAACAACTGTCGGATAGAAATGCGCTCCGCTTCTAAACAGTTATTTTGAGAACAATCCGTAACCGATTGGTCGGCGTACGCGCGAACACTTCTGCGGTTGACAGCCCATCACCTGTTCTATGCGGAAGTTCGCGGTCGGTGATTCAATTTCTTTTTAGCAATTGGAAATCGAAGGGTTTTTTTTTTATTAGTAGTTTTATCCTATGTCATTAAATAATTCTTATGAGATTTTTAGAATTTCTCAATTTTTACTTCATTAGTCGTGTTTTGTAAGGTTTGTAGTGCTACTTTGTACTGGTTTGCTCACCAAGGCCAACGAGACCGGGACCTACTGCTAAAAGCCGATTTCGAACGGCTACGAACATCCATGCGACTCTGGTACCGAAGAGCAGTGCTCTACCATTTCGCCATCGGTCGGACAATTAGTTATTTTTTTTTTAATTTACTAGAACAAAAAAAAAGAAAAATCATATATATATATATATATTAGGGATGCAACGAATATCCGGCCAACATACTGCATCCGGCATATCCTGCCACTATACCGGATCATTGGCAGTAGCCGAATATTACAATTATCCGGCTGTACATCCGGCCAAGAATGATACACTGAGAAATAAGATAAATATAACAAGAAAAATGTGAAATGTTAAACACTATACTAGCCATGAGCCAGGGTGGAACTGCAGGAGGGCATGGTGGCTCCATAGTGGTCTGGGGTTGTGCACTGTTTGGGATCTTTGCTGAGTGTACCGACCTCCCTCAATGCCATTCGGCACGTAGAGTTGCTGGACGATCACCTCCATCGGTTTATGCTGTTCTGTTATCCGCACGGTAATTTGGTTGTCCACCAAGACCACTGTCCTGGTTGGCTACTGGCTGGGGGAATGAACATTCCTCTAAACTTTTCTGTTATAAATTCGTCACCTAAAGCCCCAGACGTAAATCCTATTGAGCATCTTTGGGATGTTTTGGAATGAGGCGCGAAAGACCATCCCCGCAGCACCCACGAACCTTACTGAACTGTGGACAGCTTAAGTCAATACTTGGCAAACCATCCCCGTGGTAAGTTTCCAGAGACTTATGAAGATCGCGTGGAAGCTGTTACTCAGGCAAGGGGACACCCAACTCTTTACTAGGTAGGTATCCCTAAATTCTGGGGCACTTGAGTATATATATGCATATATATGTAATATTAAAATCCCTTATTTACGCATTTTAATATTAATTTAATAACTTTTGTTCATAAAGTGAGTTCGGGGTTTGCGCGGTCATTCTGATTTTTCCCTATAGACACGCTATAGACTTAGTTCGGCCTCTGTCTGGACTACTTTAGCCAATAGTGAGCGAGTTCTCTTTAAACATGGGTATTTTGTATCACGTGATCCATTGTGCTTAGGGATTATTCGTAGTCTTTTACCTCAGGAATCCCTACTTGAAAAGTATGTGCGGGATCACTTTGGCTGTCTGCCTGTTGTACGGATTTCATGTTTATTACCAGAAATAAACTGTGTTGTGATTTTGAATGAGTCTCGCCAATATTTCATATATACATATAAACATACATATGTAGGTATATATAATATATATACGTATATAAGTATAGATATCTCCTATACAATAATAGCCTAACTTATCTGTCCGTCTGTCCTGGAATGGACGAAGCCGTTGGACCTGGAACGGATTGAGGCATCCCTATAGGATTCTTGATGAGTTAAGATTAGCAAAATTTAAAGCGAGGAAAGTTTATGTTCTCATACACAGTCTATCCGATTCTGAAATAAATTAGTATAAATGGGCTTCCTATCACAGTGAAAAATTCTGTCTCTTTATCACTGAACTTAGATATCACGTAAATAATTCAGTAAGAAAATGGCTGAAGATATAAAAAAATGAAAATAAACCGCTATTTGTTTTTAGGTCCAGTTCCTGTTTAAAAGTCCCAGGTGACACGGCCGCAGTGGCCCTGTACGTTGCCCGCAGTCAGCAATCCGTTTTCAATTACAGTATCACCCTGGAAAGATTAATGATCCTCGGGTTCCAGAATCCTTTTCGAATGTAAGGACCAACGCCCGTAATCCTTTAACAACGACAATTTCTCAGACACCCCTTGCCCCGATATTTATCTGCCACCGAATCTCCAAATCTACATAGGATCAGGTTTCGACCGAAGGCTCCACATCGACAATTAACGCCGGCGTAAAACTATCTACCGCCGAATATTTTCTGGGGCAGGAGGATAAAGGGCGTGGCGCCGGCGTTCGAAAAGGAACGAAATAATGAAAAAAAGGAGAACTGTTTAGAAATCATTTATTAGCGGAGGGGAAAAAATACGAAAGTCAATAAGCGTGAGAAACTGTCTCATTAGCAGGTGTTGCCAGTTGTGGAATGAAAATTCAATTAGGAGTTTCGTTTTTATTAAACGGTTCGAGAAATCGGGAAATCTGCATAAATATCGGGAGGATAGAAAACGTATGCAAATACGAAATCGTGACTTTTGTTCGAACAACAATCGGTCAAAGTTCTTAATGACCAACAAATTAACGACTTGCTAATCGTGCTCAGTCTTAGACTTCCTGGTACAAAGTAGGGCTTCGAATAACTACAAACAGGTTTACCAATAAAATAAAACGTATAACAATAAATTAAAATAACACTAATATTACTAATATATATACATATATATATATATATATATATCACGAAGATTGAAATAATAACACAATTAGGTTAAACAAACAAATGGATTTATTCGATCGGACTCCCTTCGAACAGTACGGAGAACTGACCCCAACTGGTGGGACACAGCTTTTATATAAAGTCAGAACATTCTAAAACAACAGCCCAGAACAATCAATAATGTTATGGAATCCTCTAGATTTGGTACAAATAATAAATAACATTAAATTAAATGAAAGCTCCAGTCTTTAGATAAAATGAATTGACGGGGAGTCGAACCAGGATAGGACAGTTCTATAGTCCGATATTCTGCTAACAGAACTAAGGTGAAATATAAAAATTCTTCATTGTGCGGCTATATATGTGTGTGTGTGTGTGTGTGTGTGTATATATATATATATATATATATATATATATATATATATATATATATATGTATGTATGTATGTATATATATATGTATATATATATATAGTAAGTATATATATAGTGTATAAATATATAGGATATATATATAGTAGATATATGTATATATATTAGACAATGTATATATGATATATATGAAAATGTATATATATATATGTATGATAAAATATATAATATATAAATATATATATATATATATATGAAAATATGTATATGTTATATAGAATCATATATAGAAAATATATGGACATATAAATATATATATAAATATATGTTATATATATATTATATATATATATATTTGTACTGGTCTAAGTGACCGATAAAAATAGCGGAGGCTCACTGATATATTTAGCACAATGTTGGTATGATAAATACAATGAAAATAATGAATATCTGATGAGGTCGACGGAATCAGCTTCCTAAGAGAAATAGACACAATCTCTCCCCAATCTCAGTGTCTTCCTCACACATGAATGGGCATCGTCCTAACCGATAAAAATGTCCAACCAGCTGATGACAGCATATTGACTGTCGGAACCGCTTGTAGACTCTCTCGCCACATGAGATGCTTGCAGTAATCGGGAGCAATCTCGCCGATCATGAATCGATGTGTTTGGACAAACCCTTGGATGAAAGTATTGCTGGCTGCTTCCCTTACAATGTAGAGGATTGCTGTCGTGTGAGAGTCTTTCTTGGGGGTGCCATTGAGACGAACACTGGAGACACTTCGCCAGCTTCCCAATGAATTTCTCAGACAGAATGATGGAGAGGGTCCTCGGTGTTAAGAATCCCCTATTCTGAGCGAAACAACGTCCTTTCACTATGTAAAGAAGAGCTCAGTTCAAGTGCTCACAAAAGGCACGTTTGCTATTCTTTTACGTCAAACCGGTTTTTCTCACGGTCGTAGATCAGTCTGTATCTGTAAATTTAATGTAACGCGAATACGTTTGTTTATATATATATATATATATATATATATATATATATATATATATATATATATATTGTGTGTGTATATGTGTATACACATTTATTTCTATAAATATGTATAAATATATATATGTGTATATAAATACCATGTGTATTTATATATGTGTATATATGTACATATGTGTATGTGTACATATATATAGACATTTATATATGTGTGTATGCATGTATATATATATATATATATATATATATATATATATATATAGAGAGAGAGAGAGAGAGAGAGAGAGAGAAAGAGAGAGAGAAAGAGATATCTATGTGTGTGTGTGTATATATATATAGATACATAGATATATATATATGTGTGTGTGTGTGCATATTTAGAGACATATGTGCGTGTATATATGTGTTTGTTTGTGTGTGTGTGTGTAATATATCAAAATTTTTTCACATTAATATTTCCTTCAAAACCTCCTCTCTCCCATTCTAATTCCTTACTTCCCAGCCTCGCAATGTTTTCATCAAATGAGTGTCCTGGAATTCTTCAAATGTGTGTGTGTGTGTGTGTTGAAAAAACAACATTAAGCACACGTTACTATGAATCAGGGACATTTAGTTATAAACAGAAAATAATTAAGCGATTAGACATCATGGAATTTAACATCGCAAACGCTCCACATCGTCGTTTTCGATTTCAGTTTAAAACAAAACGCGATGTTGAACATCATTCTCTCTCTCTGTCTCTAATGGCCGAGATTCCTCGCGTTGCCATTCGTCGTTTTTCAAAGTCTAGTAGGTACGGCCCCTTCCCATATAATATATATATATATATATATATATATATATATATATATATATAGATAGATAGATAGATAGATATGTCAGACGTGAAAGAGGGGTAGTTGGAAATTGTAAGTTAAAAGCGATTTTTGTTGTTATGGAATTTATATCACATTTTAAGCAGTGCTGTAAACACTTGATTTTAACTAATAAAAAAGAAACACTTCAACACAAACACAATCTTGCACGCTTTATACCTTGACACACTCTCATACAAAACTGGAGTAGCCCTTCTTTTACAATACACATAAACGAACTAGGCGTGAGATGGCTTTTTTACAAACTACTTGATTGGGTACGATCAATTTTAAAAAGGGAACTCTTTTATACTAATAAAATAAATGAAAAAGATCCAAGCTCCCGTAATCTTTTTAGAATAATCCTGTCAGGCGGAAGCATTTTGGAAACAATTTGATGAGCTTGCAAACAGATAAGTTTTCAGTGAGCGTGTGGACATGGAGCTGTCAACAACACTCTACGCGTGTGTTCGACGGAAAAGTGAAAATGGCGCAAGTTTTACTTTAACGATGGTTTAATAAACTTATTATTATCAAGAATGAATGTTTAACATTCGCCTTAACCCTGTATCACGACATATCATATATATATATATATATATATATATATATATATATATATGTGTGTGTGTGTGTGTGTGTGTGTGTGTGTGTGTGTGTGTGTGTGTGTGTGTGTGTGTGTGTGTGTGTAAACATTTATATAAACACACACACATACAGAAACTTGCATTCGAATGGATAATGGGCTTTCTAGTACTAATAAAAAAAAATTAAAATGGACTACTTTTTATACTCATTTTTTATTACTTTTTTTAGTTCTTGGTCGTTACAGTAAGGCATGAAAAATTCTGCTTCGTATATCGGTAAAGATCGAAACAAAATGGTCGGACGACGGCCAACACCGCGTTCGACAACATGACAACACCCATCCATCAGTCGTGTGAGGGGGGTCGCCTCCCAACCATCGATTACGCTCCGAAAACAGATACCAGATAACGTCTGGATTCGAATAACGATGCGCGCAGATTTCGAAAGAAAAAAATTCCACGCCATCCGTAACAATCCATCAGAATGCATCATTGCTCCGTTCGGAAGAGAATAATTGACTTGCGTGTTACTACAAAAAAAAATAAAAGTTTTTAACGTTGTTTGAAGGATTTTTGAGAAGTAAACGATGCTTTATTGTGAAAACAGTTTTTATGACTCATATTTCAATGGAAATACTCACTTCGGTTATGCCTCAATCCATTTTCAAAAATAAAATCCTATTCCCCAGCAATCGTTAAACCGGCTTCAAGTGTTAATCGCGTGTTGAATGCATAATCCGTATTCACCAAGGTTTAATCCGAGAATTACTTAATTTTTAACTCCCAGATTTGAGCCAAATCCATTAAGTCAATTTCCTTAATTGAAACACTAATTTAAAACATTTGATCCTTTGTATTATAGCTTTTTGGGTAGATTCATGATTTATTTTATCAACTCATCTATTGGTTGTTTTATTGTATTAGAGTAATAGTTCAGAAATCGCAAAGTAAATAACGTTATGTCAATTTGCTTTAATTGTAACGATGTTTATACCGTTTGATTATCCCCTATATCAGGGGTGACCAAACTTTTGGGAACCGTGGTCTTCTCCACATTTAAAAAATCGAACTCGGTCTACCAACGGCAGAGCTAAATCAACGTAACGTACATGTTTATATATTTATTTTCGGTAACAAGAAAAAAAAGGTAAATTATCTAATTTTTCTAAAAGAACTTAATATTTATAAAATAAAAATTTACTGATGAAAATAATCAAAGTATTCGTAAATGGGCCATCCTATTCACTTTGTTTAGTTGAACTTTGGCACTGTATATCTGCGACAAGTTTATCCTATTGTGGCTGGCTCGCTAGATGCTCTGGATTTAAGAAATTTATCGCATCTTAATTTAATAATTTCTTTCTCGACCGTATCAGTAAATCAGTAACTAAGCTTCCCACTTTGTCGAGCTGTTTCTATTTAATTCTCCACTGTAAAACGACAAATTCATTGTCTTATTTTGCAGAGTTTGTTTTAGGTTTTAAAGCGTAATCTGCAGTAAATTTTTATTTTAAACTAGCATATAGCCCGTCATAGCCCGGGATCATTAAAATTTTTAATTTTCCAGAATTGTAAAGTACCCTATGAGGCAGATAAAAAAATTGGTTTGTTTTTTGGCTAAGAATGATCTGGTACATGCTCAATAGTTTATCTTTACTGACTTCATGTGAGTTGCTAACCTTAATTTATCTTGACGTGATAGGATGGACAGCAGGGGTTTAAATATGGACAGCGATTATTGGGCGTTATATAGGAATGATGTCCAAAGTTTAGCGAATCTATTGCAAACTGTGGGGTTATGTGTCAAAAAGAAACACACAAACGAACAAACTTCTTCATTTTCAAAGATGTATAACTTATACGCTAGATATTTATGAGTCCGTGAAATAGACTCCTAGACTTTTATGAAAAGAATTTGTTGTTAATACCGGTGATAAAATTTTCATTGCAACAAAAAATAATCGATGATTCAATTTAAAATGGTCACATATGTACTTAATCTATTATTTAAGCCAAATATAAAAGAAAATGATTGACGTCCTATCTAAGTTCAGCAATAAAACGTATGAAAATAATGCATACAATATTTAAATAATTTAAAATAAAAAATGATTAAACGAGATGGTTAAAGGAATGACGTCATAGTGCTAGAAAAAAGTGTTATTTTCATCTACTTATAATGTGATAAATTGATTAATTTAATCCCCGCCTGCTCTTAACCGGGGAATATATTGCTTGAAACCATTCCAGGTCCAACCGCTTCATAAATTCGAGGTTTGGTTTGGTTTGGAGCGCTACGGTCTACTGTTTTGTACACGAGGGCTAATGAGACCGGGACCTACTGCTTAAAGCCGATTCCGAACGACTACGAACATCTATGCCATAGAGGGATTCGAACCCACGAACTCCGGTACCGACGATCAGCGCCCTAACCAATCGGCCAGCGTTCGGCGTCATAAAATCGAGGACAGACGAGCATATAACTTAGGCTATTATAATGTAGGGGATAATTCATCAATTCTATGTCGTAAGTCATAAATTAAATTGTTAATATCCGATAAGTCATTATCGGGATGGTCACGCGGTCTACCTAAAATGTCTCCGCGGTCGACGTCTTGGCCACCCCTGCCTTATATAATAATAGTCTAAGTTATCTGTCTTCGAATTTATGAAGCGGTTGGACCTGAAATGGATCGAGACATCCATATGGGATTCTTGATGAGTTAGGATTAGCAAAATTCAAAGCGAATCAAATTTGTCTTCACCTAAACGATCGATCCGATTCTAAAATAAATTGGTATAAATAGGCTTCCTATCACAGCGAAAAATACTGTCGTCTTGATAACGTTCGAAATCCACCCCTTACAATAAATACAAACAATAAAAATGCTCCCTTTTAACTGTGAAAGAGTCATTATATATTTAATCACTACTCGAGTTCTGTTTAGAATTTCGTAAAAAGAATGGTACCAAAATCCGCAGAAAAGATTGTAGTTTAATAAATAACAAAATTGAAAAATAATCAAAATTTAGTGAAGTTTGGTGAATTCTGTTGGTGAAGTTTCAAAAGCCTTAAAGTTATTTTCGTTTGTAGCAACCAAGGTTTTTTCCAAGTCTGAACCGTAAACCAGAAAAAAAACCATTATTATGGAACGGAACCGAAAAAAAAATGTCGGTTTATTTAGGTTCGATATACCTTCAGCCATTTTGTTACTGTTTCCAACTTATCGACTTTTTCTAATTCAACGTCAACGGTATAATTCGTCATTCCACGTCCATTGATTCTCGATTTCTTCTTTAGGTGCCGTTCGTACTTTTCTGTTTTAGTTTAGCATGATACTACTTGAAGAAGGCAGATTTAATTCAGTCTATTGTTCAGTTGTCGAATACAATTTTGATAATAGATAACAATGCTAGCTTGGTTGCCATTTTGATAATGCCAAAGCACTCCGCTCGCTTCGTACATTGTGCTTAACACACTGTATGTGGGAGCACGTAGTGTGTTTTCTGACGATGGATATTTGAGCGCTGGACACCTGTTAGTACGGGTTAGTGTCACAACAGGGTTTGTTTGCGGGTACAAAAATAACGATACATACAGGATAACGAAGCCAAATGTTCTTGTCTACTACATAGATTCTGGAAAAATGGAGACACATAAAAACTAGTTTCTACATCAGTCGATGCGTAACCACAGAACGGGAAAAAAATTAAAACTATATACTACTGTTTCTATTTGATTTTTCCTATCTACGATGCTATTATAAATTTGTCCACTCAAAAATATATTTGTTTACAAAATCTTATGGCTGTAATTTATATATTTCTATTTATATATTTCAATATAAAATACGAAAAGTGGGTTCAAAAATGAAATAATTTTCGATCAATTGAGATTGAACTGAAAAACTAAAATTTATGCGCCAAGCGCCCTCTCCCGGTACCATTCCGCTGCGAAATGTGCCCGCACACAATGTGCTAATTGTATCCATTCAAATAGCGTACCCATTCAAAAAAGAACAAAATCTTCTAAATTTGGATAGAATTACATTTTTTGTTTGTCACAGAATTATATTTTTAGTCCAAATAAGAAAATACAATAAATTATTCATTCGGAGTTGAACCGAAAACCGTTATTTTTGGCGGAACGAAAAATATTGCTGTTCGAAGCCCTGGTTTTACGGCTCAGCAAGTGGCAACAGAGTAGGTGGAAATAGGGCACGGATGGAATAGAATAACTGTAATTTCATCATATCTTAACAGACTGGATAGACAGACAGAGAGGGTTACGCCATTTGTGTTTTTGCTCTTTAAAATGATTTGTCTTCCTCTTCATTACCCGCGATGAAGAAAGAGGCTTCTCTGTTGCCACCCGATCCAACAAATGTCTGAATACGAAATGGTAACCGAACCACGATGACCCACATGTCTCCCCTCATTGGCAGGGGAAACCTAATTAACGACAAATTTTCTCCGAGACGTCTGAAGGTCGTTTGTATTCCTCCTTTTAACCCTTCCCCCATATCGTGGAACATGCAAGCAGGAAGTCACATGGCTATTTCTCTTTCAAAACGGGATTTTATGACACAATGTAGCTTGTTCGTAAAGTTGACGACACGCTTGTGTTTGTGGGTGGAAATTTGGGAAATATTTTGCTCAATTGTTTTTCAAGTTTGTATTAATAACTGCCGTGTGTTACTTTGATTTGTATAAAGTAAAATTTATAATTTTATACCGGTTTCTGTGAAAAACAAATTTATACAACAAGCAATTTTCTTCCCGCATTTTTATTATTTCATAAAGGAAAAGAATTGAAAGAAACATTTTGATTTGAGAGAGAAAGTTATTTGAGTTAAAAGAAAAATGTTGAAATCATCCTGTTTTTTAAAACAAGCAAAGAAATCCTACTATAACTTTATAACAGGGATTAAAGGCTAAGAGGTATAGTGTCTACGTAACAAGTTCAAAGTTAGTTTCGTCTCTCAAGGTAGCGGTGCTGTCTGAATGGATCGAGTGCAGTATTTTGCCGGTAACCTGTAGCTTAAATATCCATTATATTGAGATTCTTCGTTTTAAATATTTTTCATAAAAAGTCGAAAATTTTCGAAATTACTATACTTCATTTAATCCATTAAAAACAATGTTTCAGCTGTTTACAAAGTATAGCTACAACTGCATATGACTACATCGATATCTTGTACTGTTTACTTTTTGTTGTAGTCTGTAACCTTCAGAATTAATATTTATTATATGGAAATTTTTCGTTATGAGATGTCTTTTTTGTATGTCTATTAAATAATACATTTTGTTTGTATTATACTTTTTGTATAAGTATAATACATGAAAATCCCTTAAAAATCATTTAAATGTAGAATAAACTAATTCTAATTTCAAAAAGATGACCTCTAGAAGTTTCGAATAATGTCATTTAAAACTAAAGTAAAATGAAATTAAAGTAAAGGAAACGAAAGTAAAACAAAAGTATAAAGTAAAGTAAACAGTTCAGTAAAAACTAAAGTGAAGAGGGAAGTAAAACCAATGAAAACGTAAGTAAAAGTACAGTGTAAAGTAAAATTAAAGTAGAAAGTAATGTAAAACTAATGTAAAACGTAAGAAATACTAAAGTAAAAAAAGTAAAGAAAAAAGAAAAATTTTTAAAAAAACTAAATTAAAAAGTGAAGTAACGTAAAACTAAAGCAAAATCAATGTCAAATTAAAGTAAAACCAATGTAAAAGTACACTAAAAAGTGAAGTAAAACCGATATAAAACTAAAGTAATATTAAACAAAAGAAAATCTAAAATAAAGTAAAACTAAAGAAAAACTCAATAAAATTTTAAAAATACTTCGTGCAAAATAATCAGCGTCTTCAAGTTATATTCCATATAATTTAAAAATCATTTGAAATTAATTTGGGGTCTTTAATTAGGTAGATCGAAGCGGCTACTTGACATTCTAATAGTGATAGATCTACAAGGCGCGAACACACTCCGATCGCCCATTTTCTAGAAATTATCGTCTGATGCGAAGTTAATTACTTGGAATCGCCGGTGGCAGCCGTTCTCATTTGCTTGCTTAATCAACGGGCGGCCACTTATCAGAGAATAAACAGTGTTTGGGAAAGAAGAAAAAGTAAACACCTAAGCTGATTAACCAGCGCGACTCATGTTTGGTCAAAATTAATGCCCGGCGCTCTATCTCTGCTCATAAACTATTTCATTAATAAATTAATTCACTTCCCTTGTGCGGGTCAGGAAGCGTGACGTCATGGTCGAACTTCAAGTGAGTCTGCCTCGAGGTGACGAGGTATCTCCCAAAGCAACACGATTTAAAGGCAGTTTTTGCTTTCGCCAGGCTGCATCTACAACGGAAATTTTGACTGCAATCCAGACTCCATGTAAAGAAAAATTTAGATATACGTTAACATTCAAGCTATCCATCTCTCCGCCATTTTCATGAGTATTGTATCAATGTTTTTAGAATGTTCCAAACTTGCTATTAATTCGAATAAACTGAACAGTTTAATTCATAGCGAATTACAAATGTGTTTTTTTTTTTTAAGGTAAAAGAATTTTTATTGCTTTACCTATATTTATCAATTTTAATTTGGTCCCGTTCATGGTTTTGCATTTAGTTTCGACAACTTTATTAGTTGAATATTTAGACGCCCATCTTATTCCATTAAAATAGGCTTGGATATTTTGTTTTGGCGCCATTTTATATATTTTTCACCTAGTTATCTGTGAAAGAAAAATTAAATCTATTCAGAAAATAAATTCATGAGAAAGCATTACAAATATGGTTTCAATCTTAATCTATCAATTTTAATTTGGTATAGTTCTTTTGTTTTGAATTCAGTTTCGCCATTTTTTATTTAGCCTAGTTTTAGACGCCAACCGTATTCCATCCATCTTAGCTTAGCTATTCTATTTTAGAGCCATTTCATATATTTTTCCCCCAAGTTACTTGCTAAAAGAATTAAATTTGCTCAGAAATTTAATAAATGAGAAAGCATTAGAAATGAGATTTTTAAAGCGTAATTTTTATTGCTTTTGATCATTTCATTGCATGAATTTTAATTCGGTATAGTTCTTTTATTCTGAATTCAGTTGCGCTATTTTTTCCAATTTTTAGACGCCAATCTGATTTTATTAATCTTCAATTAGACTTGGCGACTATTTTGATTCATATATTTTTCTTTTCTTTGCTTGTTAAAATAGTTAAAAATCTGTTTAATTAACGAGACAAAAATTTATTTAACGAGACATAGCTACAAATATGCTTTCAGATAAAATAATTTTTATAGTTCTTGTTCATGTTTATTTACATCACTGTATCCGTTTTAATTTAAAATTGTTCTTTCGTTTTCAACTCACCTGCGCCATTATTTATATACTTTAGACGCCAATCTTATTCCATTAATCCGAGATCCGGTTTGGCGACTCTGTTTTGGCGCCAGTTCGTTTATTTTCCTTTGTTTGTCAAAATAGTTAGAAATCTGGAGTATTTAATTAATAAGATGACTTTACAAATGTTATATGATAAAAATAATTGTATTTGGTATGCTTCTTTCATTTTGAATTCAGTCGCGCCGTTGTTATTTATAAAATTTTTAGTCAATTGTAATCCTTTAACCTTAAAATGGTTTGGCGATTAATTCTAAATTTTTACTGTTTTTTACATGCTAGTATGGAGTGATAAAAATAATGTAATCTCCAGAAATTTCGATTTATAACAAAGTGTGGTTACAACGAAAAGTCTGAATGTAACACATGTTAACGCTGATGACCTCTTCAGTACTGCAGCTCTATTCAGGCAAAGAGAATCGAATCTTTCTGTGGATTTGAATGGGCGAATAATTTTGTACAAAGCGTCAACACAATGATTTGTACACTATCCTATACAAAATGTGTCACTAATTCTGCATATTTCGTCATCACAATAATTTGAACATTATCTTCGAAAGTGTTAAAAATTATGTATAATCCATCTTCACAGTTATTTGAACATTATTCCCCCAAATATGTTAATAAATCTGTATAGTGCATCATCACAATTGTTTGAACACTTTCTCGAAGAGAATGTGTAATTAATTCTCTATAATGTATCCGCACAATTATTGCATCATTATCTTAAAGAGAATGTGCAAATAATGTTGTACAATGTCATCACAATTATTTGAATTTTATCTAAACAGAGCGTGTAGATAATTCTTCATATTGCGTTATCACTATTATTTGAACGTTATCTTGAAGAGAATGTAAACAATTCTGCAAATTGCGTCATTACAATTATTTCACTATTATCTCGAAAATAATGTGTAAGTAATTCTGTGTCATGAGTCATCACAATCATTTGAACATGATCTTGAAGACAGTGCGGTGACGCACCACACAGAGTTAGTCATACAATTATTTTAACATTATCTAAAAGAAAAGAAAGAGAAGAAAAGAAACTAAGTCCTCTTAAATTATAAAACAATTTATTGGGCTTTCCGAATGCATTCACTATAATGCATGCATCATTTCCTTCTCGGTTTTTGCATTTCCCCTCGCAAACGAATGCAAAAATTCCATTTTCCTCCGCATCCTCTTTTCCCGCCACAAGATTATCAAATATGTATGAGGCACAAAACAAACTCGCGTTTCCATTAAGCTCAACGACAGGGCGGCGCACTCGGGGGAGGCCAGAATCCGAAAAGAACTGGTTCAAAGAGACACCACGAACTGAGAACGTTCTCAACTCCCAAGGATTTCCGTATCACTCCAATTTAAGGATTAGGCCGCAGATTAAGAACTGGGAGCTGATTTTTCATTTTGTTCTTTGTAGATCTCCCTTCATTAACCGATGCAAGAAATCACGAGTTAAATAGTGCAAATCTGGTGATTTATTACGCTAAGCCGTCACATGTGAAAAAAAATTTGACCCTTGCAGTAAATAGCGATTTGCTTATCTCGGTGAAATCAGTTTTAACTCAAGGTGTCGGAACCGTTTGCAGAGACATTGTATAGACCTCGAGGCCCTATCGCTCATCATCATTGGCCCTCGCAGGACCCTGGCCGCCTTTAAGCCTTTTTATCCATTGCACCCTACTAGATGTCTTTAGTTTCCAGTTAGTGATTCTTAAACTCTAAATCCTCTTCGACCTGATCCATCCATCTATTCCTTCTCTTCCTCTGGGGTTGTCTTCTTGTGGTTCAACTAGGTACCATCCTCTCCTCATGGCCTACTCATTGGGTTTTCCTCCTGTTTATCTCTGACAATATCCAATTTCCCTATTGGCTCTAATTCTCCTTTCGTTAGTTAGTGATTCTCCAACTTAGACCTGGTCCATCCATGTATCCTTTGATTTCCTTTATGGTTTTCCTTGACTTTATCCTCTCCACTTGGCCTAACCAGTGGATCCCTCTTCTCTTTATCTGAATGACAATATCTTACCTTTTATAGATTTCATATATTTCTCGATTTCTATTTGCCATTTTCACATAACGCTCTAAACAATCTTCTCAGTATCTTTCTCTCCCACATTCTCAAAATCTCTTCTTTACACTTTCTCAGAGTTCCTGTAACAGAACAATAAAAACCAATTGGTCTTAGGATGATACTATATACTAAAATCTTAGGTTTTCTATTTAGTGATTCCCAAACTCTAAAAGATCTTCAACCAAGTCCATCCTTGTTTTCCCTGGAGTTTCGTTTAGCAGTTTTCTTGCTCTACAAGGCTACATCCTTTCCCCCTGGACTCTTTATTTCAGTGACAATATCAAACTTTCCGAAGATTTCACAAATTTCACTATTTATTCTAGTTACAAATGTGTTTTTAGATATAAAATAATTCTTATTCTTTTGGCCCATATGTATTTATTTCGTTGAATCAATTTTAATTTGGTATAGTTCTTTTGTTTTGAATTTACTTTCGTCATTTTTATTTACCCCAGATTTCGAAGCCAACTGTATTCCATTAATCTTAAACTAGGCTTAGATATTCTATTTTCGCGCCATTTCTTTTATTTTCCTCCAAGTTATGAGTTTAAGTATTTAAATCTGTCAGAAATATAATTCGTAAGAGAATATTACGAATGTAATGTTAAATAAAATAATTTTTTATTGCTTTTGACCATTTTTGCTTATTTTATTGTATGAATTTTAATTTGGAATTCAATTTCCCCATTTTTGTCTAGCGTCATGTTAGATGCCAATCTTATTCCATTAATCTTAAACTAGGCTTAGCGGCTGTACTTTTGCGCCATTTCATATATTTTTCACCTAGTTACGAACTAAAAAAATAAATCTATTCTGAAATTTAATTCTTGAAAAAGAATTACAAGTGTGGTTTTAAATAGAATAATTTTTATTGATTTTGACCATATTTAATTATTCCATTCTATCAATTTTAATTTTAATTTGACATGATTATTTCGTGTTGAATTCAGTTTTGCCATTTTTATTTAGCCCATTTTAAGACGCCAATCATAAATTAGGCTTAGGAACAATTTTCGCGCCATATCTTAAATTTTCCTAGTTACCTGCTGCAATTGCTAAATCTGTTAAGAAATTTAATTTATGACAAAATATTACAAATCTGGTTTTAAATAGAATATTTTTATTGTTTTTGGCCATTTTTTCTTGTTTTATTGTTGTAGGAATCTTAATTTGGTGTAGTTCTTTCATTTTGAGTTCAGTTGAACAATTTGTTTATCTAGATTTTAAACGTTAATCTGATTCTAATAATCTTGAATTAGACTTTGCAAATCTATTTTTTTACGCCATTTCATTTATTTTCCTCTAGCTATTGGTCTGTTCTTCTCTTTATCTTAATTACAATATCTAACTTTTCGTAGATTTTATAAATTTCACTATTTGTTCTAGTTACAAATGTGTTTTCAGATATAAAATAATTTTTATTGCTTTTGACCATATATACGTATTTCATTGTAGCAATTTTAATTTGTTATAGTTCTTTCGCTTTGAATTCAGCTTCGCCATTTTTATTTAACCCATTTATAACGCCAATCTTACTCTATTAATATTAAACTAGGCTTAGTGAGTATTCTCACGCCATTTCATAAATTTTCCACCTAGTTACGCACTAAAATAAAATTTGTTCAGAAATTTAATGAGAAAATGCTACAAATGAGAGAGTAAGAGTAATTACATTTACAGTAATTTTTTTATTGCTTTTAACCACTTTTGCTTATTTTATTGTTCGAATTTTAATTTGGTGTTATTCTTTCATTTTAAATTCAGCTACGCATTTTTTAAAATCTAATTTTTAAACGTCAATATGATTATTGAATTAGGCTTAGCGACAATTTTCACGCCATTTCATATATTTTCCATCTAGTTTCGTACTAAAATAATTAAGTCTGGGCAGAAATTTAATTTATGAGAAAATAGTAGAAATGTGGTTTTAAAAATAGAGAAATTATTATTGCTTTTGAGCATATCTACTTATTCTATTGTATCAATTTTAATTTGGTATAGTTCTTTCATTTTGAATTCCGTTGAACCATTTTTTTTATCCAACTTTCAAACGTTAATATGATTCTATTTTGAATTAGACCTACCGACTCTTTTCGCACCATTTCATGTCAATTCCACGTAGGTACGTGATAAAAGAATTAAATCTGTTCGCAAATTTTTATTAATGAGAAAATATTTTAAATGTGGTTTCGAAAAGAGTCATTTTTATCGTTTTTGACCATTTTTTCTTATTTTATTAATGTATGATTCTTAATTCTTTCATTTTAAATTCAGTTGCGACATTTTTTTTATCTAAATTTGAAACATCAATCTGTTTTTACAAATCTCGAATTGACTTGTCAAAACTATTTTTATGCCAATTCATAAATTACCCTCATATATATTTAGCCATAGGTTTCTCCTTCTCTTTATCTCAGTGACAACACCTAACGTTTTGTAGATTTTATATTTCTCTCTTCTCGTTCTCCCTTCGCCATTTTCGCATACCGCTCCGAAAACTCTTCTCAGTCCCTTTGTCTTCCATATTCTCAACGTCTTTTCATCCCGCTTTCAGTTTCTTGTTTTAGAGCAGTCTAAAACAATTGTTCTTAAAATTGTAGTATACAAAGTCATCAGAGTAAATTTTCTATTTCAGTAGGAAGATCGTATTAGTTTTTGTAATGCTCATTCACAGCGATTTACTGCTCTTGCTCTGATTTCAAGATGCATTTAATTCTGATCATTTTAAGAAGGTCCAATCAGTTACCTGATCTAATTGTGAGGATGTGAATAGAGGATTAACTAACCAGTGGTTAAGGATAGATTAATTGTATTTTTTTCTTACAACTATTAAAGTTTCGTTGTGGCAGTGACCCACGATTGTTTCAGACCTATCGCTCGAACACACTTCCCAGAATTTCGTCCCCTATTTTTCGCGCTCATGACATTTACGGGAAGGACGGTTTAAAAGTAACGCGCCAAAAATACTTAAATAACCAAAAATATTACACGCACGCACGCACGCACACACATGTATTTATATGTGTATGTATATATGCATGTATAAAATGTATATACGTGTGTATATATGTATGTATGCGTGTATGTATATATAAACACATTTACATGTGTGTGTGTATACATATATTTATATGTGTAAGTGTTCATATATATATATATATATGTGTGTGTGTGTGTGTATGTATGTGTGTTTACACACACACACACACATATATGTGTGTAATTTTTTAATATAGGTGTGTGGTTACGATGTACTGAACTAACGACTTTTTTGCGTTTCAGGTGGATCGAGTTGCGCGGCGGGGGGCGGGGGTGGCAGCGTCCGTTCCTCGGACACCCCCGACGAGCTGTCTTCCCCCGGGGGTTGCCCGACCCCTTCGTCTTCGTCGGGCGACCCCACCGAGATCGCCTTCACGGTGGGCGTGACCGAGAACACCCCATACGGATGCCAGTTCTGCGACAAGGCCTTCCCCAGGCTCACCTACCTCAAGAGACACGAACAGGTACGCCCCTCCCACTCGATACATTCGAAAGACAGAAGCAGTCTCCTTCTTATACATCACAATTACGACACCTAAAATATCTCTTTAATATTTTTCCATTCTCATTCCTACCTATTTATTTCCATTCCAGCCGCAAAATATCTTATTTAACCTTTTCGGGACGGGTGGTTCATATTTCGACGAGAATGGGAAATCTATAAACAGACTGCTATGGTACAGTCTTCACAAACGTCATTAGATTCAATTAAAATTCCCACTTCGACCGGACGGGGATTCGATTCTGGGACTTCTCGTGCTGCGCCACGGATGCGTCGGGAACGAAGGGCATTCGAATAATCGCGGTAAGCGATCTGGGTAATCCAGGATTGCATCCTGGATTTTTAATGAAAAAGCATTTTCTATCGGATCCAATTGTTAATGTAAACCATTCTCGAATCATCTTAATTACGTGCACAAATTTTCATCCAAATCAGTCCAACCGTTTAGGAGGAGTTCTATGACAAACACACGGACAGAGGAATTTTATATATAAAGATGTTCTCGGGTAAATTCCATAAGACCAGCTAAATAAGTATAGAGAAGACGTGCTGAAAATTCCATGTATTTACGTTAATCATTAAAAAAAGAAGTCGAAAAAGCAGAAACATTCTTTCATTCGAAGTGGCTGTAAGGTGTTGTGCCTTTAAAATACGTTTGTATTCTGTAATTTATTCGACTTTTCCACTTCATTGTATATGCGGCAATGCACTCTACTCCCGGCCCATACTGGATTTTTCTAGACAATCTAGATAAAAATCTTTTATTCTTTTTTTCGAAAAACAAACGAGGCACTTAATTATAACCTTGCCAGATCCACAGCCGAAATCGTCTGCACTCACTGCATGCAGCTGGAAAATGAGTTGTTTTCTTAACTTTTTATTTTTTTATTATGGCAACGGCCAAAGCCAAAAAATATCGAACACAGAATCAGCAAAGAATATTTAAATGTTGCTATAAGAACCGACTATCTCCGCACTTTATCTCCGAGAATAAAGAAGCAGCGAACGAAAGAGCGAGGGGTTTCTATTCTTGCTTGTCATTTGTGTTTTGACTCGATCCACCCCTGGGGTGTTCCGACGTAACCTTCGAAGGTCGGTGTTTAAAAAGTCACAGAGGATGTTTTGCAGCTATTATGACTCATCAAAACCTGATCCCCCGTCAGCGAACGAAAGATTCGAAAAGATCTCTCATGATTGAGCATTTCCTGCCTTCCATTTCGGTTCCGAATAATAAATTCGTTTTTCTCCAGGGCAGCCATTTTATTATTTTTCAGCGGCAAATTATTAAAAGTTGCCATCCGAGTTACTTAATGCAACAAAAATAAATTACGATAACATTCGGTTAAACATCGTTTTAAAGTAATCACGTTCATGTTTTCAAGATTTTATTAGCTCCATGTTAACGATCTGGAAGGAAGTTTCCTTTAACCGCCGATTAAAAGACTTTTTTTTCTTTTTAGAATGGCGGTTGCGATACTTTTTCGTACGTTAGGATCTAGTTACACATTGTTTTAGAGTAACCGTGTTCATGTTTTTAAGATTTTTAGCTCCATGGTAATAATGTTTTGGAAGAAAGGTTTTCTTAACCGTCGCTCTAAAGATTTCTACAGAATCGCGGCTACCAAACTCTTTTATGCGTTAGGAATCAGTTAAACATTTTCTTGGTAACCGCGTTCAAGTTTTCAAGATTTTATTAGCTCCATGTTAATAGTCTGGTAGAATTTTTTCTTTAACCGCATATCTAAAGATTTCTTTAGACTGTCGTTAATCAAAATTTTTCTTACTCTAAGACTCAAACATCAATTTAGACTAACTATTTTCAAACTTTTAATCAGCCCAGCGCAAATTTTCTGGAAATAATTTTTTCTTTAACGGTTAATTTCAATAGAACGGCTGTTACCAAACTTTTTTCCTACGGTGCTATTTAATTAAACAGCATTTTTGAGTAACTGAAATCATGTTTTCAGGTCTATGTTCTGAAGAAAGTTTTACTTCAACTGTCAATCTAAAGAATTTTTTAAACTGTAGGTTATCAAACTTTTTCCTACACTAGGCATTCATTTTGGTATCTTCGTATTCGCCAAATCGACAGAAAGAACAAAAGATAGTCGCCAAGTATGGCCATAAAAGGAAAGAATAGCTCGAACGTTTTATTCGAGCTGCTTTCCCTTTTTTTAAAATCGATTCCTTTGATTTTATCATTTTGTACATTATGCAGCAAAGCGTAGAAATAAGGGAGAGATAAAGATTTACATAGCTGATCCCCGAACTTGAAATCTATCTAGCAATATCAGCGTTCGTTGCACATCGCGATGCATCGCCGAACTAAAAATTTGGAAAGTGGTGGCACGACGCAATGCCTCATTCCGATTTTTCGCTCTATATTTGTGCATCACCAAAGTGAAAATTTGGAATTATTGGCACGATGCAACACGTAAAACCAGTATTTCGCTATATATGTGTACATCGCCAAACTGAAAATTTGGAAATCGGTGCCACGATACCGATATTTCGCATTATACTGTTATATTGCCAAACTGAAAATTTGAAGTACGGTAGCGTGATGCACAACATTATACCAATATATAACAATATACTAGTACATCATCAAACTGAAACTTTAGATATCAGTGTCACGATGCAGGACGTCTAACCGGTATTTCGCGATATATCGGCACATCACCAAACTGAAAATTTGGAAATTGTTGGCACGATGCAGCACGTTAAAATGTTACTTCGCGATATCTCGGTACATCGCGAACAGAAAGTTTGGAAATCGGTGCCACGATGCAACACGTTAACACGATATTTCGCGATATATCGGCACATCACCCAAGGGTTTTTAAAGGCTAATTTTTACGTCGACAGGACATATAGTAGATTTTGTTTGGTTTGGAGCTCTACAGTCTACTGTTTTGCGACGCAAAGGTTAATGCCATCGCATCCTGGTGTTTAGAGCTCATTCAGAACGTCAACGAACATTGATGCCACAGTGGTATTCAAACCCACGATCTCCGGTGCTCAAGATCAGAGCCCTAATCATTCGGCTATCGTTCAGCGATGGGTCCGACCACACCTTTATGACAAAATATAGTGAACAGTGAAAGAATGAAGTGTTTGGTGTTTATCTAAATCAAGCCCCTACTTGCACGGCTTGATCGAAATATCAACCCCCACCTTCCCAGGAAGGTTTAAGATTTCTTGTACATAAGTAACGCCGAAATGAATGGAAATGCATATAGGAACTGTCCCATTTGGTATTTTCGTCCCGCTGAAATTTTTCGAGATCGCAATCCTTCCTTTATTTCGGAAAAGGAAGTCGAATCCTTTTAATTGCACAGAACTCATTTCGCCTACGGATAGCGACACGGAGTTTAGGCTAAGATATTTTTATCTCGACCTGTTTATCGCGAAGATGCCTCCGGCAAAAGAATCCGGCATATTGTTTGTCTCCGCTCCTCCTCCATTTTTTTCCCGCCCTCGCATCCGTTGCCAACTCTCCATTTAAATATTTTGATACATAAAAATTCCAAAGAGCGTCAGAGTCCCGCGTGTAAAGTTTCTCATCGAAGTCAACTCCTGTAGTCGGCGCCTGGTTTTAATGCAGTTACACACTCACCAACGTCAATAAAGGGGAGGGGGGAGCGTAAGATAGATGCAAACAACTCAACTCAACTCAACCCCACCCCCCTCGCCTCTTCTTCTGCAAGAAAAAGAGAAAACGGCCCGAGTTCTGTGCTCTCGCAAAACTCCATTCCCCGCTTTTCTAATTAAACCCTTCCTCCTGGGAATTCCCCGACGCACATGCGCAGTAGGAGAGGTCCACCCCCCTGGGACGTATCCTTCCGCGGCCCCTGCCTTCCCATTAAAAGCGCCGAATTTGCCATTCTGCTATTTATTGTGTTCATCTATTATTGAAGAAAGAAATTCTTCGGCGAAAATGCAAAGAGAGATCCCTCGGGGCAGAAACCAAGAAATATGCAAAGTTACCCTTCCAACCACGCTAGGGGAACACCGAATGGGGCAAAGCCAATGACGAAATTAAAATGCCCTCCCCTCCCACGCGAAAGGGGCGCCTTGGGGATTTACCCTGCCCGGGCAAAATTTCTTTTCCCCCTTGGCGCTCCTTTCTAAGGATTGATCGCCAGGTTCTCGACTGCCGACTATTTGCCGACATTACCTCGCGGAGAAAAGTTTTAATTTACTTTTTAATCCCCCTCTCTTTCTCTCCAAACAAAAATTTCGGGGCGGCATTAAAGAACCGTTGCCATTAAGGGCGATCGAAATATTTGTGTTTTGGGTGCAATTTATTTTGAATTGTTCCCGCCAGCTTTAATAGCGCGGAAGCAATTAGATTATGGGTACTGGAGTAATTAAGCCGGCTTATGTCTTCCTAGTACATTTTATACCTGGATATCATGAATAATGCATGCCTTACTCGATGTCCTTTTGTTCGGTTTTCCACGAACGATTCCTTTGGATGGAATGCACAGAATTCATTCCGGGTCCTGCATCATACAAGCCAATAGATATAAGAGATGTTGAAAATATTACACCGTGATACATAGCCAGCTTTACACGATATATTGATATACATCGCGATTTAACGATATATCGATATATGATATTACATTCGGATATTTTTAAGCTCTATAGCAATATATTTTTACACAATATATGTCCCCATTTTTACTGGGATTAAACGATATATCGATAAAAGATATTACATTTGAATATTTTTAAGATTAAGCAGTATTAAAGTTTATTAATATGCAATATACAACTTCCTATATATCGCGACTTAACAATATATCAATATAAGTATATTACATTTGGATATTTTTAAGCTTCTTTTAAGCTTAATTAAAGTATGTTGATATATTATATGAACTCCTTTATATCGCGATTTAACAATATATCGAAAACAAATATCCCATTTAAATATTTTTAAGCTTGTTTTAAGCTTTATTACATTATAAAACTTTATAATATGACTAAAACATACCAAAATAGGCAAAACGTTTTAGAAAAATGTTTTACAAAAAGCATTTTATTTCGATAGAAATTAATGTTTTATAAAAAATTTTAAAACTATTGACTATGACATTTTAGGCAAAATATAAAAAAGTCAAACAATTCAATTTTGTGCATTTAGTAATAAAATGTAATAAAATTTTAATTTGGCTGCAATAATGCAAGTAGCGCTGCATTTTGGTGAAGTACTGATGAACTATATTTTGTAATTAGGAAAAATTAAGAAGATATTCTAAATCCTGCTGGTCAAAATTTTACGTGAAGTCTACACGTGTCTAATCTTTAAAACGTTCTCCGATGTAGATAAATCGATGATCACTTACATCCTGCATATCTGGTTCACAATGTCTGAACATCCGAAAATCTATTCATATATCGCATCGGACCTGTGTTTTGCGCATGCTCTATTGATCTTTAGAATCTAAAAAATGATTTAACGATGTAGATAAGTCCAGGATCAGGTTACATCACGCATAATACGTTCATAATGTTAGGAAATCGTAAAGATGATGTTAATATATCGCAACTCTATATCGCGCATGCTCTTACGCTTCTTGGAGTTAAAGAAATTTAACAATGTTGATCAATAAGCGATCAGGTTATATATCTGTGCTGATTGAAGTCGGATAATCGGATAAACGATGTTTGTATATCGGTTCCTGACTTTTGCGAACGCTATATCGCGTATGAACTGTTGCTTCTTGGAGTCGGGAAAATGACTTAACGATCTACATAATTCGGAGAACATTTATATCATGCTTGTGCTGCGTTAATCGATATCGTTAAAACGGAAAGACGTTGCTTGTGGATATTTCCGTAGTATTTTGTAAAACTGCAGAACATCATGGAACTTTTATTGTCACTGGTCAAACCGGGAATTCGAAAATTCAAATATTTTTTGTCGTAGTTGACGTTCTCTCTACAAATTTCTGTATACTAACCATTATTAAGAATATTGCGGGATATCGGGAATAACGGTATTTAATGAACAATATACAGCAATATTGAAATTAAAATAGTTTAACTCTACTGATTGCAGTCAAAAAGAAAAAAATCACAAATACATATTACAATAGTCCTAAATATAAAATTTTAACCTTCTAGACCTAATTTTGTCATTAAGGGTTCATTCTTTAATTGAAATCTAATACATATACTTTATATTTGGAACAATTTATAATAAATTATAAAAAATGCATAATTATTGATTTTCTTACTTTAATCGTATATTCTTTCATAGAAATTTTATTAAAATTATTAAAAAAATAATCTATAAAAAACTTAATTATATTTAGTGCAAAGAAACGATATATTAATTATAAATTTTGTGATTTCCACGTCTTCTTAATAGTTTACATGGTGTTTGACTAAAAGATTTTTGGTTTGGTTCGGAGTGCTACGGTCTACTTTTTGCAACACGGGGGCTAATGAGACCGGGACCTACAGCTTAGAGCCGATTCCGAACGGCTACGAACATCCATGCCATAGTAGGATTCGAACCCACGAACTCTGGTACCGAAGAGCAGCACCCTAACCAATCGGCTATTTGACTAAAAGAATAAATAATGTTACGTATGTTCCCCAGACTGTATTCAATGTTTCTCTGTTCACGTCTACTTTAATATTGCTGAAACCAGCAATAAATCGCAAATCGCAATGCAGGCTGAATTACTTCCCTTGTAAACATCCAATTGCGTATGTTATTTTCTGACTGACAATTTCGATTTCTTCGGTTCACTTCCATTCTTAATAAGTTTTGTTTGCCATTTTTCTAAAATCAATTATGGAATGCGAATAAAACTCGTTGTGAAATTTAATAAACCAAGACAATAAAACTCTATCCTAGATATTTAACTGGATTTAAGTAAATATCTCATTAAAAAAATTGAAAACGACACACTACCTTCTTTACTATATTCTTTACTTTTTAGGTACCACTCAAATATTGTAGCTTGTACTCAGATGCAGCTTTATCACACGTTATTAGTAGTTTTAACTTTTATCATTATTAAAGAATTTAAAAAATATTTGAACTTTTAATTATTTACATAAATAATTATAAAAATAATAATCTGTAAAAGATCTGAATAACATTATATTTACGTCACTGCGATATTTGCGTCAACTATAAATATTCTGAATTATACAGTCTACCTCTATAATTAACTGGTCTTCGGTCCAAGAGAATCGTTATGTACGTACCCGAGAATGTAGTCATGTGTTTCTCTATTCTTGACTTCTTTGAAATTGCAGAAAGCAGAAATAAATCGCAAACCGCAACTCCCACTGAATTCCCTTTCAGTAACTTATTTTTTGGCAGACGATTCCAATTTTTTCACTGCGATTCCATTTTTTTTATAATTTTTGTTATTGGTTTACCTTTAATTTTTCTTATTATTCACAATTTAACAAAAAAAATTGTCCTAACTGCATAAATTATTATACATATAATAATCTATAAAAGAACTGAATAATTTCATATATTCACTATAGCCATTGCGATATGTATCAATCATAAATGTTCTGAATTCTACCTACCTCAGTATTTTATAAGGCTAAGAAAATACAATTGCATATGTTTCCTAGAATGTTGGTATGTATCTTTTCACTGCTACTTTGAATATGTGAGTAATAGCGACGAATCGCAAACCACAACTCCGGCTGAATTCCTTCCAATAAGTTATTTCAGGCAGACGATTCCAATTTCTTCAGTGCACATCCGCTCTTAATAAATTTGCCTTTTTTATTTATTTTTTTATGGAATGCAAATAAAGCTTATTATGAAATTTAATAAGCGAGAAGTAACATTCAAGTTTAGATATTCCTTAACCGTATTTACATATATTTTCATTAAAAATTTAAAATTGCATATGACCTACTTTAATTATTTGCTATATTCATAGCGTTTACGCTGTTGCAGCAATATTTTTGCTAGCCATTTATGTAGCCTGAGCACAAATACACGTTATTAGAACAGTTTTAATTTTTTATCATCATTCATAAGTTAACAAAAGAACAGTTACAGTTGCGAACGTTATTATGAAAATAATAATCTATGAATGAACGGAACAACGCTATATTATTTACTATATCTACAGCGATATGTGTTTCAATTATGAACTATCAGAATTATACTGCGTACCTTGATATTTTTCAAGCCCTTTGACTTAAGAGAATAAAATGGCGTATATGCCAAAGAATGTATTAAAACGATTCTCAATTCACGACTGTTTTGAGTTTGCGGGGAAACCAGCGAAAAATCGCAAACCACAAAGCCCGCTGAATTTCTTTCCCAGTGAGCTTGCAATTTCCTTTAAACATATGTCATTTTTGCAGACGATTCATATATTTTCAAAGCGTTTTTATTCTTGACAAGTTTAGTGTGCTATTTTTCTAAATATATTATAGAATGCGAATAAACTTTTCCTGAAGCGAGTTCTGCTATTAGCATAACACTGAAATTTAGATATTTTTTAGCCATTTTCACTAAAAATAAAAATCATATTATCTTCATTACATTCTTTATAACTATTATATCAATAGTTTGCTATGTTTTTACATTTAAAAAAAATCTAGAACATACATAAATTTCACCTATTATATGTATCCGGCAAATAGGATTTTATCCATCTGATTCAGGATTAATTCAAATGTAAATTTCTCTTTGTGAAAGAATTTTATGTTTGTATATGTACTACCCCGAAATTTTCGTATTTTGAATAAGTTAACAAACCATATAGAAATAGAATACAATATTTCTTATATAAAAATAACACAAAAACGGATTATTTTTTTAAATATTTACACCTGAACTTTGGACTGGGTATTTAAGGTTTCCAAACACAAGGTTCAAAATTCATTTACTTTTTAGAATATATGACGCTAGCAGTTGTAAGAATTTAAAAAATAACACGACCCAGTTTCAAAAGTTGGAAAACACATGTTAATTTTTTTCATATACTGAACATATAACTTTTATGTGGAGTGATTTATATTCCAACTACTGGACGATTTTCTCGCCAGTCTCTTCTGTAGAATTAAAGTTTGGCGATACCTTATATCGCTCATGTCGCCATCACGATTTCAGGTAATCACAAAAATTGAGTATATATATCAAATAGCTATATCGCGTATACGCTATTACTCCTTAAAATCTTAAAAATGATTTCCAATTCAGATAAATCGGCGATCACTTACATCGTGCAAGTCTCGATCCCGATATCAGGAAATCGATAAACTGAATTTATGAATCGGAACACAATATCGTGCATTCTCTATTGTTCTTTGAAGTCTTAAAAATGATTTTCAATGCAGATAAATCGGTCATCTCATATATCGCGTTTACAAATATCGGAATGCTATATCGCGCATGCGCTATTGCTCGTTGGGTTCGACAAATGATTACTAAAGTAAATAAGTCGGTGACCACTTATATCGCACTCACATGTGAGGATATTGTTAAAACTGTGCATAAATATCGGAAATGTATACTGCTACTGCTCGATGGATTCCAAAAAGTGGTGTTCGATGTAGATAAATCTGCATTTACTTATATCCTTCTCTCAATGTTAGGAAATTGGAAAAACTGTGTTTAAATTTCGGAAATCTATATCTTGCATGTACTATTGTTCGTTGGAATCGAAAAATAATTTCCAATATAGATATATCGGAGATCACTTACATCGTGCTCCCGATGTCAGGAAATCGGAAAAACTGTCCTTAAATATCGTATATGGTATTTATTGCTCGTTGGATTCGAAAAAATGATGTCCAATGTAGATAAATCGGCAATCCCTTATATCCCGTTCACAATCTTAGGAAATAAGGAAAACTATGCTTAAATATCGGAAATCTATACTGTACATGCACTACTTTTCCTTGGAGCCAAAGAAATGATTTCCGATGTAGATAAATCGGTGATGACTTATATCGCGTATGTACAGCTCACAATGTGAGGAAATCTAAAAAAAATTCATATATCGGAATTGAAGTGTTATGGTTGACCGTTAGCAACGTATTTGATGCTTCATTTCTGGCATCTGCTTTAGCCATAGAAGTAAGAATGTTTGCTCATAGTGTGATAAAGCAGCAAGTCGGGCATTGCGAATGGCCTAGGGCCACACAGCTGGCCGCATATAAAGACCTATTAAAACCTAATAAGAAGTTTCGAAACGTCTAAAAGGCTTGTCAATGAAAGAATTTTAATTATCGGTTTCGCGAGGGAAAAATAAAACATAAAACTCGAACCTCGCGATTCTGGAGCTCCCCTCGTCCACTCGGTTAAAAACGTTCGAAATCTGATCAGTGTGCCGGCAATATATTATACCCTTCGAGGAGGTTTTCAACCTTTTAAGTCGATAATCGTTTTCCAGAGAAATCTATCGGACATTTATGATAAATACGTCAAAATTATACGTAACTCCCGAGCGAGAATGAGTCAACGCGATCGAGTTGAGTTGTTTCTCCTCCGGGCTGTGACCTTGAGAGTCGAAGACGGACCTCAGGTGTTAACAACTATCGCCGGTGACTCATCCGAAAGTTTGCCATCTATCGCACACCGGTCGACCATTAGGCGAGGATTAGAACTAAATATTAAATAAAGAAAAAGAGAATCTTCTTATTCATATTCGAATATTCGCAAAGCGTGCGCCGGTCCACTTCCTACCCGTAAGGCAATCCCTTCCATCATCCCCAAAAAGAAAGGCAACAAAAATTTGTTTCTTTTTTTTACCGCTTCATTAGTGCCACCTGTGAGCGCGTTCCCGACCGGTTCTCGTTTCCGCTCATTAACGAGTGATCCGACTCATTTGGAGCTAATAAATCAATGATCCGAACTGCAAATTGCTACTTGACTCCTTCTGATAAGCATCGGGCAAATATTTGGATAAGACGCTCTTATCTCCTGCACGAGCGGACATGACGGGCGGACGTCCACTCTACGTTTTTCTCGGAAGGGGTCAGCAGAGTTCGGAGGAGATTTACTGACCGCTCGAACTTCCCGTTGATGTTTTCGAAAAATTCCAGAAAAATCTTCTCGGTAATTGTACATCAAAACTAAAAAGAATAGAATGCCAGATTTCGAGTACAAAAGTAATAGACCCCATTGAAATATTAGTACATTTATTTCACTGAAATATTAGAACTTTTGTTTTATTTCATACTGAAAAAAAAAAGCAGTATTAAAAACCTTCTTTCCACATTGAACGAAAATATGGGAGTATTAAAGCACTTGATATAATAACAAAAAGTAAAACCTTTATTTTATTAACAGCGTCAGAAAGTAAGAACTTACTGACCGAATATTATACTAATGCAGAATTAATTGTTACATTTTTGATTAATTCTATTCGAAATCGATTTCGATTCGGTAACGAAGCTAACTTTCGGAAAACATTTATTGCATTTCCGAATTTTAGGTTTGATGTATATTATAATGTAAACACACATGATATAATAACATAAGAATTAAGACATTAATTCTGTTAAGAACACATAAAAGAATCCCCTATTGACATACATTAATGCAGGTTCTAAACCACTCTTGATTCCTGCATAGGCTGATACAATGTTACCGATGCAAATTTTCTGAGTACTTTTATTGCATTTTCAAAATTTGCTGTTTAAGCTTACTATTAAACATTTTTTTCTGATAACAGTTTTCACATTTAATTGTCAAGTTATGAAAAAAGCACTTACACGACCATAGTAATGGAGATTTAGTTATAACAACTCTGTATTGGTTTACATCTTACATATATTAAAATCAGCCTGCTTGAATTCCTCAAAAATGACAGAGTCGAGATAGGTATCCACAGATTTAAAAAATTCACAGAAACCCATTTCAAAAAGTCTTATCTTCGTATGACCAAAATTAACGGAGATATTAATTAAAAACTGCACCAAATGCTAATTTGGTAATACAAATTTATTTTTATGTGCAAAACGATCACTTCAAGTATCTGATTTGATCATATCATAAGTAAATAATTAAAAAAATAAATTTAACAAATATATTTTTATGGGTTGGATTTCAGTCATTAAGGTATCGACTCCAAACGATAAATCTCTCAGTCTAACGTTGCGATTTCATGAGCAAACGATCGCAAGTATTAGCTCTGTATGACGTCATAACTTATTTCAAAGCTTGATTTTACCTCATGTCATTCATTTGGTTGGGGGTCGAGACACGTGTCTACGGATTTCAAAAATTCTGATATTAATTGAAAGCCAAACCAAATGGTAATTCTTTCGTCTAAGGTTGCAATTTGATGAGCAAACGATCGCAAGTATTAGCAATGTATGAGGTCATAAATAAATTATTTCAAAGCTTGATTTTGCCAGATATCTCTGATTTGGTTGGGGCTTTGGGATCGAGACAAGTATCCACGGATTTCAAAAATTCTGAAGAATGCATTTCACTTTATTCTATCTTTGTATGACCATAATTAACGAAGATGTTAACTGAAAACCAAACCAAATTTTAATTCTTTCTATCTAACGTTGCGATTTGATGAGTAAACGATCGCAAGTATTAGCTATGTATGACGTCATAAATAGTTTCAAAGCTTGATTTTACCAGATATCTATCATTGAGGATCGTGACGGGTATTGAAGGATTTCAAAAATTCTGAAGAATCTATTTTACCATCTTTGCAGAACCAAAATTAACGGAGATATTAATTGAAAACCACCCCAAATTTTAATTCTTTTTGTCTAACGTTGCGATTTGATGAGCAAACGATCGCAAGTATTAGCTATGTATGACGTGATAAATAATTTCAAAGCTTGATTTTACCAGATATCTTTCCATTGGCTGGACGTTTTGGGTCGAGACTGGTATCAACAGATTTAAAAAAAATTAAAGAATATATTTCCCCAAGTTTCATCTCTGTAAATCTAAACGGAAATATTAGTTAAAAACTAGCAAAATTTCTGATTATTTTGTGTCTAAATATGCTAATCAGAACAAACGATTTTTTAAATATAAAGTATTTTCAAATTTTATTGTTTATGTATTCATACATGTATGGGAACTGGCAACATAAAACAACAAATAAGACGATTTCTAGTACGAAGTGAGTTCCCATTAATATTACGTCAAAATAAAGACTGCAATAAGAATAAAAAGAAAACATACTTATAAACAGATATTGTAGAAAATAAATTGTAATTTTACTATCTATCGGTTTTTGTATTAATACTATTAAATATGTGAAATAATTATGCTTCACTCTCACATAAAAAAGCAGTTTTAAAGACTTTTTTGCACATGAAGAAAGAGGAATTTTAAAACATTTTTATGTACCGTACGAACTTTGCATTATTTTTGTTTGCTAGGATATCCATTTTCATAAAATTTAAAGAAATATACGGTGTTTATTTATTTTATTTTTACTTTGTGGATGATTATTAATTACTAGCATATAGCCCATCATATGACGGGATTAGTAAAATTTTTAATATTCCAGAACTGTTAAGTACCCAATGAGTCAGGTAGAAAATGTTTGATTTTTGGCTGAGGAGTATCTGGTTCACTCTCAATTTATCGTCATATTCCTCTAGTCTCCTGATCCTGTAATGCAGTTTAGCATCACATTGAATTCATTTAGTCAAACCGTGTGGTTATGTATAACAAACAAACAAACTTCTTAATTTCCAAATATATATAAATTAAAAGTTAGATATTTAGTAGTCCTCGACTTATATGAAAAGAATTTATTGTTAATACCGATGATAAAATTTTCATTACAACAAAAAATAATCGATGATTGAATTTAAAATTATCACTTATATACTTAATCTATTATTTAAGTCAAATATAAAAGAAAATTATTTGCTTAATATGTAAGTTCAGCGATAAAACGTATGAAAATAATGCACGCGATATTTAAATAATTTAAAACAAGAAATGATTATATGAGATGGTTAAAGGAATGACGTCATAATGCTAGAAAAAAAATGTTATTTTTACCTATTTATTACGTGAATAAATTGATAAATTTAATCGCCTGCCCTTAGCCGAGGAATCCATTCCAGGTACAACCGCTTCAAAAATTTGCCGACAGACACCTTAGGCTATTATTATATAGGGGATATGGAGCAGTCTTCAATGTATTCGGGCAAGTTACGAATTTAAATCCCATGGAAACAAATACTATACTCATGATGGAAAAGATACCATACAAAATAAACTGTAATTTAATATGAAATGCCTTTGGTATTAATCCTTATATAAATTGAAGGCATTGTACGTATATATGTTTGTTTCACATCTCTCTTAAACTGCTGGCCCGTTCGAAAAGAAAATTGGTATAGACTTCATTACAGCACAGTGGAAAGTACTGTCAGTGTTTGAAATTCATCCCTTCCCTCTTTATCGAATGTTTACTGTTATTATTTCAAGTATTATTTCCTCTATGTGTGTTGTCAATGCGCTGTTATTGTCTGGATATCGGAAAAACGAATTACACAATAGATCGGCGGAGAAATTTAAATCCATTTAGCAATATCGGCCTTCGAACTGAAAATTTGGAAATCAGTAGCACGATGCAGCATGTCATATCGGCATTTCATTATATATCGGTACATTGCCGAACTGAAACTTTGGAAATCGGGGGAACGATGCAGAACGTTAAACCGATATTTTGCGATATATCGGTACATCGCGGAATTTTGGGAATCAGTGGTACAATACATCACGTTAACTGATGTTTCGCGATATATCGGAACATCACCGAACTGAAACTTTGGAAATCGGTGGCACGATGCTGAACGCCATACCGATATTTCGCGATATATCGGTACATCGCCCAGTTCTAATACCGTCTCATAAAAAACGAAGTTCCAATCTTTTTCTTACGATTTCGATCGTGTTAGACGGATGGTCTCCCGTCAATGTCATACCGTCCCAACTATTAAACAACATTTATCTCTCGTCCGGATCTCGGGTTTTTACTTTCCTTCCTATCGCTTCCGTAGTGGAAAACATTCGACACCGCCTGAAAAGGAGTGGGTGAGGTTCGAACACGAGTTCTTCGTTTATCGACGTGTCGGATCGACAGAGAATAAATCGATCGCGCTCGGCTTTAAACCGTACGTATAACATCCGGTGCAATTAATAACGAAATAAGGATAAAAATGGCTTCTTATTATCGAAAACAAATCTGATTGTCATTCGTTATTCCGAAGACACTTCTGCTAAAAATGACAAGTGTTTTTTATAAAGGGATTGGGCGATAGCGTAATCGGGACACATTTTAAGACTAATTGGATGTTGAGTCAGTATATAGAACATTCTCTTTATATAGAGGAACGATTGCAATCAAAACACAATTACACGTTAAAATATTAATTTTAGCAGTTTGCAGAAAACCGTTTTTGAGTTATGCCTTACACTAACAATGTACTTTATATTGAAATTTCCCGTTATAAAGAATAATGATTGTAATCTAAACGGGAGATACACAACTAGCTGTTACAACAGTCGTAAAAGTAGAACATCGACCTTCTACGTCTCATCATTTTTAAAGTTATGATACAAAGAGTTCTGTACGTTATATTGAAATTTTCGTTATACTGAGTGAACATCCCATTCAAAACGAATGGTGATAGTACATTAAGCGTTATAACGGTTTAAGATGACATGTGCTTTTAATGAGATTGGAATTTGTATCACGTAACTGTATTACATTTTCCTAGTAGCTTGATATCGACTTTGGCTCTACAGTAATATGTAAGTTACAATGAAGTTTTTTCGTTATATAGAAAGCAGATTGCATTACAAACGGAAGGTCCACAACTAAATATCATAATAGTCCTCGATATGAAATTCTATGCCATGAAAAAGAACAATATTGACCGTTCTTCGTGAAATTTCTTGCCGTCAACTGCAATGAACTTTTTCACCCGACATCGCCAAATCGGTCGGACGTTTACAAATGCAGCCATCAGAAAGGGTGACGCGTCACAAACGCAGAAGCGTTTTACCACAATCGAGATAACGATCCCTTCACCGCGAAAATAAATAAGACAAGAGAAACAGTATGACACCCAGAAACGTTCGAAAATTCGCCTCACGTCCGCAGGCCTCTTTTATTCTCTCCCGTTCTACCTTCGAACAAACGGCCGTCGACAAGGCAACGAATCCCGGCTTCCCACTTCGCCGGAAAGTTCACAAGCACGTCGGCAGAGGTGTTTATGCGTCCATCAAAACGCAAAAAAAGAGGGGGAGGGGGGGAGAGGAACTCGTTCCATCTCGAATTTATTTCGAATTTATTCATGTCCCCCTCGTTGCTTCTCTTATTTATTTCGGACGTAAGTTTTGTTCCTTTCTCACCCGCGACGGAAATCCACGCCTCGGCAGGGGTCGGACAGTATCTACATGGAAATAATGCGGATATTTTTTTTCGTTCCTTTTAACGAATAATAAAAAAAAAAAGAACGTGAAAAGAAGGTATGTTGTCACCGAGGCAGGCAGACGTGTTCTCTCATTTTCACACAAACTTGAGGTAGGATAAATGCGAATTGAAACTGGTTTTGGGGCAAATTTATAGGTTTGGACTGGTTCCGCGGTACAGCTGAAGTCCGGGGACGAGATTATGACAGTCTTCCTTTTACGCCGCTTGTTGGAAGGGGTGATAAATGGAAGATCGTCAGCTAATTCAACAGTGCACAGTGGGAGGGTTTCCTTAACTTCCAAGCACGAGAAATTCGGTTTCTGACGCACTTTTTGCCTGCCGTATCTCACCTGGATCTTCTAAAAGGTCATTTTCATTCCCCCTTTCTACATCATCGAATGCGCAAGCAGGAATTTCCGCGACAGTATCCATTTTTAACCGTACTTTTGTTCTTAATCCTTTAGCGGACAGTGGTTTCGTAACAAAACCATCTATTAAACATCTTTTTTTTAACTTTACTTTTTGAAGTACTTTATTTTTTTATAATTATTTACTACTCCAATCTCATACATCTGTGATATATGGAAGCCAACGATGTAGAATCGAGAGCTTCTGCAATTAAAAAAACTTTTTGGAGACATAGATGATTTTCGATTTTTTTATGTTTTTGACATTTTAAATTTACAGCAGATGATAGCTCTAGGCCTAATTTATTTTTTCTTTTGAAATATATGTATTTAAACTTGCTGTACCTGAGTAATTTAATTTATCTGACTTATGACAACAAATAAATATAACAACACTTATAAATTGTTAAGTTATTTATTTATTAAACCATTTTAAGGATTATTATTTATTGTTCTTCTAGTATAGTTAAACTTTTAAAAAAGCATAATGTTCAAGCTGTACAAGGGAAGGGTTAGACAATTAAACCGCTCCTTCAGTATCCTCTAAGGCAAACCGTCCTAAGGACTGTAAAGAAAACTTATATTTTACATTTACAAGGTTCATAGATAACAATTATAAACTAATTACATTAAATTTTCCATGAATTTATTTGGGGAGCGTTAAAGGGTTAAGGGGTATCTCGTTGGTTAAATTGAACACACGCGCATGCTCGTGGGTAAAAATTCAAATTTTTTTTTTCAATTATTTGGGAAATTTTGTACTGATAATCAACGTGGATTATTTTGTTTTCAGTAAAGTCTAATATATAAATTTTTAAATATATAATACAAACTTTTTTTTTTTTTTGGTACAAATTGATTTTTCAAGAATTATCAAAGTGTGTGAGTGTGTGAGTGTGTGAGTGTGTGAGTGTGTGTGTGTGTGTGTGTGTGTGTGTGTGTGTGTGTGTGTGTGTGTGTGTGTGTGTGTGTGTAATGTCGTCATCCAGTGCTAAGGCGAATGGTAAAAAGTCTTTCTTGATAATAATAAGTTTATTAAATCATCGTTTCTTCTAAAAGCAAAACTTGCGCCATTTTCATTGTTCATGGAGGAGACACGCGTACAGTGTGTTCACAGTTCCATGTCCCCGCTCTGACTGATCTTATCTGTTGCAAGCTCATCAAATACTTTCAAAAATGATTCTGCCTGACCGGATTATCCTAAAAGCTTACGCGAGCTTGGGTCTTTTTAATTTTTTTTATTATCATAAAAGAGTTCAATTGTTAAAATCGCTTATAACTCACGTCATTTCCAACTACTCCTTTTTTAGACCTGACACACACACACACAAAATATATATATAATATATATATATATATAATATATATATAATATATATATATATATACATACAGGAAAATATGTATATGTATATGTGTGTGTATGTGTAATATAGACAAATATGTGCTGATTAAAGTAATATATGAATTGTTCATAAAAGATTAAATATATACATATCTAGAAAGAGAGATAAAGTAGGTAGTGCTTAATGCCGAGGAATCACGAGCTTAAAAGAACCCTTCCTACACCCTTCTGTCGGGTTCTTTCTTTTCGAAAAAGGATTGCATTAATCGTCGCTCTGTCAGGCAAATCGTGCTTACTTTGAATCGAGGCACCTTGTACCGTCGCAATTTAAGGATTAAGAACTGGATACAAGCGAGGCAGGGGCTAAATTTGGCTATATTCTTTTTTTTTTTTTATCTCCTCTCATTCATCAGAAGAAAAAGCGAGCCTAAACAGCGCCGATGCCGTGATTTATTGCGCTAAGCGGTGTGTTTGAAAAAAAAAATCTGCTTATCTCGGTAAAATCGGTTTCTGCGCAGGGTGTGCATACCGTTGGTAGTGTCTCGTTGGTTAGGTCTCGAGGCCTTATTACAGGATATATAGTGACAGGTGTGTAAATATATATATATATATATATATATATATATATATATATATATATGTAATGGTAAAATTCTAAAATACGGCTTTCCTTAAATATGGCGGCGAACGCTCATTTTCGGGCAAATTAAATTTAGGGCAAATTATTTTCTGTGTTTGTGTTTGTTCTTTTTCCCTACGGCAATTTGTGTGTTATCTGGTGTTTTAAATAAAAGATGTTTTTGTAAGCCTGTATTAATGAACTTGGTTACATTATTCTACAGTATAATTAGTTTTTAATTATGTAGACGTTATTTTAAGATATGTGTGCGTGTAATAAGGCCTCATTACGAAGTGGGACTCTTACCGATAACTATGATTATCGGTTTTGTTATTTAAAACTGAACTTTTATTTTATACACTAGAGAAAAAAACAGGAAAATGATGTACAGGACACAAAAAAGTTTTCATTTTAGAAATAGCAACTATGAAATGTAGACAGGATTGAGAGTTTGATTTAAGAACAGGGTACCCCCGCCAAATTCGGCTATAAATCTCTAATCATGGCAACCTCTCCGTTTTCCCCCTGATTTTGCAGTGTCCAAAGAATTCGTGTCTATGTTTTATTATTTATATTATTTTAGTATTCGGTTATTAATGTGTAACCCTTTTGTTACATTTTAAAAGCGCCAAATTCTTATTTGTTATTAATTTTGAGAAATGAAATTGATTGGCTAAAAGCATGGTAAGCGACGGCGATTTTGCTTAAAATCCAAGCCAGTTTAACTAGTATTTAACCATTTCCGTTTTAATGTGGTTTCTTACTGGTTTGCGGTTCAATTCGATTATGTTTGATAGTTAAAACTACGAATGAATATAGTTTATTTATTGGTGTTTTGTAAACATCGCCCGTAATGTCGCCAAAGTCGCCAAGGGGTACCCTTTTCTTAAGTAACACCAATTGAGATATTATTGCTTAAAATATGATTTCAAATAATGTAATTGCTCTTGGTGTTTTAGCCTTATTTATTAATTTCGTTTTATGAATATTAATTTGGTACACTCCTTTCGTTTTCAGTTCAATTGTGCCCTTTTTATTTGTCTAATTTTAAGACGTCCATCTGTATTCCACCTATTCTTAATTATGCTTGGCGGCATTCGGTATATATTTAATTTAATTACGTGTTATGAAAATTCAATATTTGTACTTAATCCATCTAAAAAATTTGTTTTTAGGTAATATAATTGTTATCGGCATATGACCTTATTTCTTTGCTTCGTTTTACCAATATTAATTTTGTATATTTCTTCCATTTTCAATTTAATTGCGCCATTTTTATTTATCCAATTTTGAGACAATCTCTATTCCATTTGTTCTTAATTAGGCTTGGCGGCATAACTTAGCGAAGTCATTTCGGTCATTCGCTTTCCGATATTCCGCTAAGTTCGTGATATATTAAGGAAAAACTGACCAAAACACCGTTTTAATTATTTAATATTTTTATTATTTTTATTTCCACTAATACGTTGGCTTAAAACAATGATCGGATCCTTATTGCTGGCGTCATTATCGCTAGCTATTTGGTATCCTATACAAGTTGCATAGCTATTAAAACGAATAAATATATGAACTTATGTGTGTATGTTAGGCTTACCTCGGATTAACCGTTGGTTAATATAATAACTATTTTAAACACCGGTAAATGTGAATCATTTTTCTACTTTATCTTTTTTAGGAAATTATTTTTTCTGTTTTATCTTGGCGAGATTTTGTTTTCAATAATTATAAACTCGCCATAGCCATTTTGTTTTTATATCACAGTTGCCATTTCTAAAATTAAAACTTTTGTAATATGTTTTGTTATTTAGAACTGAATTTTTATTTAGAATTTCTATACTGTTGAAAATAAATAATACTATTTTCAATAAGTAAAAGCTGCACTTATTATATTTTTCATAAGTTAATAAAATTGAGTCGCAAGCAAACGACAGATTCCATGAAGTGGAAGAAATAAAATGCTGCTCAACTCGTGGACAGTACAATTTCAACTGCTTGGAATAATTTAATTTTAGTTCTTTCATATACAGTTTTTTTCATATTGAAGGTAGATGAAAACCATTTAAAAAACAACTTACTTTAATATAAAGAATGCAAATAGCTTTAACGTTTTGTAAGTGTATAAGAATTTTTGTTTATCATTAGAAAACCCGAAAATTCCTCACTATTAAAAATGAGTAATAAATATGTATGAAATATGTGTGCGTGAATATTGGTTGAAGATTAATATATAGCTTCAGTAGTGACCTCACTAGTAATTTTTAAATTTGGTGCACTTTTACATTTATCTCTAGAAATTATCAGAGTTGTAAATTGAAGAGAGTGAAAATTTTTTCCGTAAATTTATCTATAATTTCTGGATATACAAAGTTTACGCAATTTTTTATTATATTATTGTTTTTAAAATTATAATATTCAAAATAATTTATGCTATTTATACAACATTAATGATACAAGTGCTGGTAATACTTACGAATAGGTTACCCCTTGGCAAATTTGGAGAAATTATTGGCGATGTTTACTAAAACTCAAAGACATTCCATCCGAACATTGTAATCCTTGCTTTTTTGGCGACTAACTGATGCAGAGTGCGCCATTGTAATAGAATATATACTCTTACCTAACGAACCCAAACTATTTAGAGACAGGGCATTTCTATTCATAGGAAATTAATCCCTCAATAGTTTACAAAGCCAACGGCTCCAAATTGTTAAAAATTAGCCATAGTGAACCATTAGAGGTTTACTATATCTAATTTTTTAAGCATGGAGTGCACTTAATATATAAGAAGAGAGTTGCTCTAGAAGAGTTGGATACAAATATAATATAAATCAAAATTCAGATAAAGGTTGTGTGGACAAGGAGAGTTCAGGAGAAAATGTTAAGTTACTATGGCCAGAGCTTTATCGCCAAGTTGGCGGGGATACCCTGCTCTTGTGTCAAACCCAGTGTTGTTACTTTCTGAATAATTACTTCTTTTACATCCCAGTTCAGGGGGCCTGCCGAACCAAGTTCAGTGGCCACGCCAAGTGTGAGCAATGTCGCCGAATTCTAAAACCCAGTTTACTGGCAAACATTGCTCTATTTTTCATTTTCTATTTTTTTTTTAATTTTTATTCATCTTAGCAAAAATTCAAACCTTTTTTTGTTCAGAATATGCTTTGGAATTGGGTATAAACTTAATACAAAACGAAGCACAAATTGTAAACATCACTTGGCGACAATTTGGCGAACACTTGTGCAAAAATAGAGCCAAAAACATGGCGGGCGGCCCCCGGAACTGGGATTCTACCATTACTTCAACGGACGAGAGATTTCTAGAATCATCTCAGTGAGAATAAAAGTAATCTACTCTATTTAGAGAAATACATGGTGTAACGTATCCGGTCCCTGTTTTAGGTGAGACAAGGAAGAATCAGGTGTATCTTGATTAATGAATTTATTTACACTTCTGCTATATACATCATTTCACAACTGCACACACAAAAAAAAATTCCGATCACAGGTAAGTGATTAGTACACGTAGGCCTGAGTAGAGACAGTCTCTGCCGAAATATGGGTGATCCGACGGAAGAAACAAGTCGCGAAAGTTCACTGAAGTACTGGTAGCATATATCAAAGCACAGTTAGAGTTCCGAAGGAAAAATGCAAACAATCCTGAAGAGGATTATATTAGAAAAGGAAACCCAATGCACAGGGTATCGTTTCAATCTCAGTTCAATCCCAAGACGGGATTTCGCTCAATAAAACTCTCCGATGGTCGAGGCGACCTCCGAGTTAGCCGATGCGGGCTACTCCTTAAAGAAAAGATCCCAAGGTGGGATTATAGCAAAAAACTCTCCGGTAGCGAGACTGGTCAAGGCGACCTCTGAATTAGCTGCTTGCTAGCTAACTAACTACTCTAAAAAACAAATCTTCTCTCGTCTCTTTCTAGGGGAGGGGCCTCTAAGAGAGGGGCCTCACCCCCAATTTCATTATTGGGTCACCTAACGAAGACCTCACCTTCGAACAACTGGATTGGTCCGGGTTAAACTATCATCGGCCGCAAACCCAGGGTCCCTGGAATTCTTAGCGGCTACATCCAAATCGCTGCAAATCCTTTGTCGTTCCATCGATCATTTGTTTTTTGCTGTCGGTGAAGGTGCCGGGTTGTCTGGTATATTGTTCTTCTACTATAGGGCACAACAGTGTAGACATCGTGGTGCCGGGGAAAACAATCCTTTTGTATCCACACAAGCGAAGTCCACCTCTCAAAGCAAAGTTCTTCGATGTCGACACACCGCTAAATTACGCCGTTACAATGGTAACAAAATGTTTAGGTTAGACCGATAAAAATGGCTACAGAAAACCGAGATTCGATTGCTGATAAACTCGACCTCTTTATTATACCACTTGAAAATAACTAGATAAACAGAGTTAGCTTAATGAGGTCGTGATTCTGCTTAAATC
>CM063504.1:189851040-189868540 GCA_032207245.1 Pardosa pseudoannulata
CCAAACCGTTTCTTGGTCCGCATTTGACGAATGGATGTGTTAATCTTCACCCGATATCCACGACAAGATGGCAAGGATTTTTAGTAGGTTAACCAAACGCCTCCCACTTTACTTCGAATAAGAGGCCGATCCACGCCCTTCAAGGAGTTCGACAAGTGTCGAGAGCCGCTCGAGCAATAAAGCAAAAAGTAAAGACACCCATTGATTTAATTATTGCCGTATTGACTTACACATCTGCTTGGCGATATCGAAAGCGAATTCAATCATGGAACGGGTCGAGGGCAAGCACTCCAAATGCATCGGCCTCTTCTATTTGTTTTAGAACAGCCGAGAAATGCACACTTCAGGAAAGAGTATTTCCACAGCGCGGGTTGCTTACTTTTCTGTTACTTTTTCGTATGCCATTTCGAATGTATTAAAAAAAAGACGGGATTACAGCAAAAGAAGGCTAAAAATCTCAACTTAAGGTTTGTACTCAGTATTCAGGAGGAAAAAAGAATTACGGGTGTAAGAAAAAAACCACCTACTGATGCGACATCACAGCAGTTTAGATTCAGTAATTACATTCTATAGTTTTAATTTCATGATGTATTTGTGCAATGCAATAATAATTAAACTTTTGGCATACACTAATTCCATTTTGAAATTTTACTGTTAATTTATAATGCGAACCTACATGAAATGCCTTAATAATCTTATGCATTAAGTGGTTATCATTTTGCAGAGTTTTATAGGAAATTTCAAAAGATTTTTGATATCAGTATTATCGTTTAAATTATAATTTCATAAAAAAAGAAATGATTAGTATTTTTTTAATTAAACTATATATGGATGAATTATTTAGAATATGGGTCACAGATAATTTATTGGCCAATAAAAATTAATAGAAGAGTTAATTTTAAATTATTCTAAATTATAGTGTAAAATAAAGTAAGAATATGAAATACTTGAACGATTCTTGGAATGCACAATTTCGGATTATCTTAATTTAAAGAAAAAGTAAGGCGATTTCAAGCAATAGGGCAAATCTCAATTTATGACAATTCTGGCTTTAGTTTAAAACGGAAAGGAAGTTTATTGTTTGTCTATTTTCTGTTGTAAACCTGAAAATGAATGGGAAGGGCATTATAGTAGTTCGTGACGTTGCGACATATTGTCCTATTATTTAAAAGTAAATATTAAATGAGACATTTCAGGGAATGACGTCATTGTATGAAAAACGTTGAAATAATGGTAAAACCATGGAGAAAATTGTGCATACGTGACGTCATTTCTAATTTTGAAAACACGTTACATTTAAAGCTAAATTACGACAAATTTATCGTCTGCAGTTAATTTGAAAGCAAAGTTTATAATTAAAGGAAAAAACCTGATGTCTTAAAAATAAAATATAAAACTTATTTGAATTTTAAAAAATGGTGTATCATTTATTGATTACATTATTAATTAAGGAATTAATTATATTGATCACAGAACATTTATTGGGCAGTAAAAATTAATCGAAGAATAAATTTCAAACTAATACGAATTATACAGTAAAATAATGCGAGAATATGAAATATTTGAACGATTCTTTGCATGGACAATGTATAATTAATCAATCGTGGAATACCTTAATTTGAAGAAAAATGTATTTGAAAGTAAAGATTAAACGACATATTTCAGAGAATGACGTCATAGTACCAAAAACGATGAAATACTGTTAAAACCATGGAGGTAATTGTGCATCTGTGACGTCATTTCTAATTTTAAAAACGCGTTTTGCTGGTTATATTTTATTTAAAGCTAAATTACGACAAATTTATCGTCTGCGGCTCATTTTGAATGTAATCGTAGAAATCAAAGGAAAAAAATTCCATTGAAAATAGCTTATGCAAACAAAATATAAAACTTATTGAAAATTTTTTTTAAATGTCGTATCATTTACAGATTAAACTATTAATGAAGGAATCGATTAGAATATTGATTGCAGAACATTTATTGAGCAATAAAACTTAATCGAAAAATGTATTTAATAACATAAATTTACAGTTAAATAATGGAAGAATGTAAAATAATTGAATAATATACGATAACATTCTACGACTTATTATATTTTTAATCTGAAAGCGATTTCCCTTTGCCACATTTTAAAGATTTCAAATAATTTTAGATATCAGTATTCTCAGTTAAATTATGATTTCATTGAAAAATAAATGGTTAGTATTTATTAAACTATAAATGAAAGAATTTATTAGTGTTTTCATACTAGAACATTCACTGTGGAATAAACATTAATTGAAGGATGAATTTAAGATGAATCCGAATCATATATTTAAATAATGTGTATTTAATTGCATATGAATATGAAATATTATATTGTCAATGGCAAACACAATACATCGATTTCACGCAACGTCATGAACTACATTACCCCCCTTCCTATTAATTTTCCTCTGTATGATAAGCAATAGGCAACCAATATCGCTGCCCTATCTTTTGATACGAAAGCCAGATTCGTCATGAGTTGAGATGTATCCTGTTGCGCGATATTGCTTTACGTGTATTATCAGAATTTTTTGGAAAAAAAAAAAAAAAAAACGGATTTAAAAGTAACGAATAAAGGAGACATTTCAAGAAATGACGTCATATTCCTAAAGAACTTTCAAATAATGTTTAAACCATGGAGGTAATGAGCTTCAGTGACATCGTTTCTTATTTTGAAAACACGTACTCTGGTTATTTTATTTAAGGCTTAATAACAAGAAATTAATCGTCTGCAGTTTATTTTGAAAGCAGTAGTCGGAATCAAAAGGAAACAAAAATTTAAAATGGTTTAAAAATAAAATAATGCTCTAGCTTGAATTTTAAAAAATGGCTTTATGAAGTTTAACACTGTGTTACAAAGGATTACTGTACCATTTGTTGTGCATGTCTTGAAAACTTCTTAAATTTTCATCAACCGTTTTATATTTTATTTACTTATTTTTTTTTTTGTGTAATCACATAGTCTTTTTATACTTTAATATGAAAGCGATTTTATTTTGTTATAGTTTGAAAGGAGATTTCAAACAATTTCAAACATTGCCGTACTTCTAGTCAAACTATAAGTTCATTGAAAGAGAAGGCATTTATTTATTTATTGAAATATAAATCGGAGAAATGATTAAAATACTGAGCATAGAAAACATATTGTACGATAAAAATGAGTAGAAGAATGAATTTAAAAATAATATAAATTTTATAATTAAATCATGCAAGAATATAAAACAAATATTCTACGAAAATATCCTTATCGTACATTTTAGCAAAGAATAAAAAAGAAATATTAGAAACACTTTTCAAATTCATCATCTACCATTTTATATTTTATTATTTATTTATTTGTAATAACATTCTGTTATATTTTTAACAAATTTTGACACACTTTTAAGGAAAATATCGAATGGTTTTAAATTCTCAGTTAAGTTATGATTTCCTTGCAAAAGAAATTAACAGAATTTATTAATTGAACTATAAATGGATTGATTAGAATACTGATCATAGAACATTTAATGTGCAGTAATAATGAATAGAAAAATTTATTTTAAAAATAGAAATGTTTAGTCAAATAATGTGAGAATATGAAATAATTGGCTATTCTATAGTTTACTTTTTAATAGTTCTACGGTGTACTCTACGGTACAATCGGCATTCGCATTTCGGTGTGGCAGTGACGGGAGAAACCTCCCTGCGATGAATGGATGACGTCACAGATCTGTCTTTATTCCACCTGCTTAGCATATAAATGCTAATAGCCGGTTACAGGCAGAGACCAAACTGTCTTGCAGTTCGCAAAGAATTCTGGGAAATAAAAACAGAATAAAATACAAAAGGAAACAGTTCTTGGTGCATGTCGTGAACCGCTTTTGTAAATGCTGCAGTAATAGCCGGCGATTAACCCCTCCGTGTTCTCTGTTTAGGGAACCTGTTCTTGTTGAAACAGGGATTAGAATTTCTGTTTTTACAAAGAAAGGACGTAAAAATGCCGCTTTGCTTTATTCAGTCTCGGAATTTATAATAACGGCTCAACGAACTGAGAAAATTAAGGGAGATGCAATGGAAACCTTGCACGGAAAAGGGAAAAACGGAGAATGCCGGGGAAAATTCGTAACATGGGGGACTGTGAATAAAATAAGTTGTTTACATTTGAGAAAATATATCAATCAGTTGTCTGCGACACTAGTTTGGAGAACTTTACATTTACGGAGATATAACAAGCTGTTTACGATTCTAATTGAGAGTACTTTACATTTTAGAAAATATGGAAGTCGTCTTTACGGCACAGAACCTTATATCGATTTTTATGCGATATATTGCTAGGTCTCAAAGTGTTGTGCAGTGACATTCCTTCTCAACGGTCGTCCCAACGAAAAGAAAACGAGAACAAAAATCCGATCTCGCCTTCGTTTGCCTAATGAGTGACATTTGCTCCAGTTTAAAGAAGCAAAACCAAAAATGAGAGGCAATGAATAGAGAGAGAATTCGACGCTCATCCCACGGGTGTTCGACCGAGGCCAAGCAAAAAAAGAAGAAAAGGGTTAAGGCTCACCGGCCACTCCCATCAGCAATAATGACTTCTTGACCTTTTCGGTAGCCGGGGTGGTTGCGGATATTTTAACTGCCCAGACAACCAATAATGGCTGTTTCATCTACAAACAGCGAGAATAAACCCTCTTATAGGTAATCAACGGTAAATCCTCCCTACGAGAATATCGGATACAACGATAAATCCCTCTTTAATGATAATATTTCGTGATGCCGGCGAAATTGCATAATATGTACTATTATCCCCTCGATTTAACAATATTTTTTAGCAATAGAAACACTATAAAATGTTATTTTTTCTCACGTCCGATAGGTATTTCCTATGAAACAATATTTCAGTTTCTAAATCTCAAAAAAATATCGTGTACAACGATAAATATATCTTTAACGATAATATTTTCAGATCCCGGCGAAATATCGTAGGATATAATATTGTTCCCCACGATTTTTTATACAGTAATAAACCATTGAAACGATATTTTTCTCACGTCCGATCGTTATTACCTATCCACCTGCAACTATATTTCAATTCCCTAATCTCGAACAAAATGAATAGGGAAAAGATCTGTTATAGTGATAAATCCCTCTTTAACGATAATATTTGGCGATCCCGGTAAAATTGCGAACGATATATTGTTCCATGGATTTAACGATATTCCTTAGTGTTATAAACCAGTGGAAAATGATACTTTTCTAACATCCGATCGTTATTTTCTATTCGTCACAACGATATTTCAGTTTCCGAATCTCCAGGGAAAAAAACAGTTTGCGATAAATATCCGATGCAACGATAAAGACCTCTTTAACAAAAATATTTGGATATCCCGTTGAAATTGCATACGATAGAAATTTACTATCCCACCAATTTAACGATATTCCTTACAGCAATAAACCACTGCAAAACGATATTCTTCTCACGTCCGAACGTTATTTTCTATCCAACGATATTTAATTTTAGTTCTCTAAAAAGCAATTTGTGCTTTAGTCTCCATAAATAATCGGGCGAAAGATAGGGTGTCGCTCTTCAGTGCCAGAGTTCGTTGGTTCGAATCTCACTGTTGATATGGATGCTAGTAATCTTCCCGAATCTGTTTTAAGCAGTAGGCCCTTGTCTCCTAGCCCTCGTTTAACAAAAAGGTACAAATCAACCAATCTGTGAATACTTTATTAGCTGATTTTATTAAAATATATTTCATTCAGTCATTAATTTCTGAGGTAGGCTATCTATATTAAATGGCTTTTCCTTTAATTTTTGTATGCTTTTATATATCAATCTAGCCAAAATTTAATTTGTCTTCTGAATCCAAATCAATTGAGATTTTTTACTCTACCAAGTATTTCATTTTAGTTTATCGTTATATCTCGCCTTATTTAACGATAATTTCACTATGTCCCCTATCTAAACAGCACACATCGTTAGTAGAGATTTGTATTTTGTAGAATATACTAATACAATTTTTTTCTAATACTAAAGGTTTTTCTAATAATAAAGTTTAAGATGTACCAAATATTAAATTTTAGTTTTTCCTCCATTCTCACCACGATACAACGATAATTTTATGGAGCTTTCTACCTATACAACACACAATATTAGTAGAAATTTACATCTTGTAAAATATTATTATACATATTTCTTCTAATAATAAAGATTTTTCTGGTAATTAAGACTGGTATCATAAAAGATACCAATCTTCATTATCAGAAAAATATTTGCCAAATATTTCATTTGAGCTGGATATAACGATCATTTCATTTGGTCCCTTACCTATGCAGATCACAACATTAGTAAAAGTTTATATTTTATAAAATATTACTGAACAATTTTTTTTTGTAATAATAAACATTTCTAATAATAAAGATTGATATCTTTTTCCAGTTCATTGCATTTTAACACTGTATAACGATAATTTTATTGGGTCCCTGCCTACCCCTACCAACTCAACAATGTTAGTAGAAATTTATATTTTGTAGATTATTATATAATTTTTTTTGTAACAATAAAGACTTTTCTAATAATAAAGATTCCTAATATTAAAGAGTCTCTTATTCTACGAATTATTTTTAGTTTATCATTTTATAGGGTTTTCTACCTATACAAAACACAATGTTAGAAGAAATTTAAATCTAATACAGCATTATATATTTTTTTCTAATAATAAAAATTTGTAATAATATTGAGCTCTTCTATTCTACCAAGTATTTTGTTTTATTGTTCTATGTCACCTTGACTTAACGATAATTTCATTGGGTCCTCCTAACTATACAGCATACAATATTTTACAATACTAGTAGAATTATATTTTGTAAGATATTATTATGCAATTTTTTCTAATAGACAGAGATTTTTCTAATAATAAAAACTTCTAATAATTAAGATTGATATATTTTAGTGTATTAAGTATTTTATTTTAGATCATTATATTTTATCTCGATAATTTCATTGGGTTTCCTATACAGCAAACGTTAAAATAGTACTATGCAATTTTTTTTAATAATAAATAGTTTTTAACAATAAAGATCGAGGTCTTTTGTTGTACCAATTATATTATTTTAGTTTATCGTTATACCTCACCTTGGTACAACGATTATTTTACTAGGTTCCTTATCTAAATGCTAGTATTGATTTATATTTTGTAATAAAATATTATACAGTTTCTTTTTTGTAATAATGAAGATTCATTAAACTCATTTAAAATGGCGCCCCTAAAATTTGCCGCCTCCAAATTGTGCCTCCTGCCCCTGAAAGGTTTATTCCTTTTTCAGCTGGAGAGGTAACATGTCCCCTGAAGCGACTGAAAAAGTGTTTACAAAAGTTGCCAGTATAATACGAGGCTAAAAAAAAAATTTCTTTCGAAAGCGTCCGTCATTTTGAATGTTTCCATTTGTATGGAAATGCGCCATGACGGACAAAAGAAGCGAACAAATGGCTTGCACGAAACACCCTTAAAAAATAAGATTGTGACGCGAGGTCCCGACCCCACGAAAGCTTTTAAAGTGGACCTACAACCTCCGAGAGATCAACAGTTCCACTTACGGACATAAAACTTTTTAGAGTTGCAAAAATAGAATCGGCATCTTCGTTCGAAGTCCCTTTCAGATTTTCATGTAATAAAATTAATAATGTTTTTTCTAATAATAAAGATTCTCAATTATACAGATTGGGGTCTTTAATTCTACTTTATTTTATAGTTGTATCTCACCTTTATATGATACTAGCAAGTGTGTATATGCTTCGCTACGGTGAACTTAATGTATCTTTTAAACAAAGATTCTTTTTTCGTGCATACTTCTCTAAAATCGTGACAGTTCAGTTCGAGTCATTGGCATACTTATATATTTCTGTTATAAACGTATTATAACAATATTCAGTTTTTATACTACTGTATTACTACTGTACGTTGATTAGCAACGTTAATAGATCTTGACATATTACGCGGTAGAATAGGAAGCAGAGGCATATTGTTGAAGAATTATTATTGAGAATATTGTTGATAAACATTTCATTGTAATGTAAAAAAGAACCAAGAATTAAATTTAAAATGAGTTCTCATATAAAAATGCTATAATTTGCGTCTCATAGAAATGAAAGTGAATCACTTTACATCTCCATTTCCAGGTCGAATCGAAGGGATACTATGCAGACGATGTTTAAATAATATAAAATAAGAAATGAATAAATGAGATATTTAAAGGAATGACGTCATAATGATAGAAAGAAATATCGTTTTCACCTATTTATTATGTGATAAATTGAAAATTTTAATCTCCCGCTTTTAACAGAGAAAAACTGCGTTTAAAACAATTACTTGGGATGACGTCACATTGCTAGAAATATTGCTTCTTTCACTTAGTTATGATGCGATAAATTAAAAATTTAACCGTTTGCTTTTAACCGGGGAAAACAAAGCTTGGAATAATGACACGAAATGCTCGAAAAAAGGGGGAAGGAATGGATTTCGAACGTTAAAAATTTACAAAAACCTTCCTAGGAATATACCTAAGAATTTCCCAAATTTTCACGGCGATTGGATGCATGGTTTTTGAGTCTATTGAGTACAGACAGACAGACAGACAGACAGGCAGACACAAATTCATTTATATATATATAGATTTCATTGGGTCCACTACCTATACAGCACAGTTCATTTATATCTCTTAAAATATTACTGTACAATTTTTTCTAATAATAAAGATTACTAATAATAAATAATGATATCTTCTGTTCTACCATTTTATTTTAATTTATCGTTCTATTTCACCTCCGTATAACGATCATTTTATCGGGTTCCTTACCTACAAAACACAGTGTTAGTAGTAAATTTATATTTTGTAGAATATTACTATACAAATTTTTGCTAATAATAAATATTTTCATAATAATAAAGATTAATATTACTCTACCAAGTGTTTTAATTCATTTTTTTATATTTTAGTGCAATATAACGATCATTTCATTGGGTTTCCTGTTTCACCCTCAATATTTTGGGGGTATGGGGTTCCCCAGCACACGTCATTAATACTTCGAAAAATATTGCTGTGTTATGTTTTCTGAATATTACAAATTTTCGAATAATAAAAATCTTCTAATAATAAAGATCGATATTTATTATTTTACCAAGTATTTTAATTCAGTTTATTTTATTTTAGTGCGATATAATAATAATTTCATTGAGTCCTCTACTTATGTAGTACACCTCATTTATATTTCGTAAAATATTGTGTAACGGTATGTTTTTTCGAATACTACAAATTTCAGAATAATAAAGATTTTTCTAATAATAAAGATTGATAGCTATTATTGTATCAAGTATTTTATTTCAGTTCCTTACATTTTAGTGCGATAGAACGGTAATTTCATTGGGTCCCCTACTTATACAATACACGTCATTCATATTTCGTCAAATATTGATATGCATAAACGATCCAGTCCTGCTGCTCACAACTCAAAGTTGCGGCACTGGAAAAGGCTTTAAAAAGTGCTAGCGTAAAAAAGTGTGTTTTTTTCAACAATAATATGTAATGCAATTCTTGCTCTAGTAAAAAGGAAGAAAAATAAAGGTATAAATCAAGGTAACTGAACAAAATAAAGGTATTTCATAAAATTTAAATTGATATTCTCTTACTTTTGTTTGAAAATGTTTACGCGATGTTTCTATGAAGCAACAGTTTTTCTTCCCATTATGGTTTGTTTTTTTATAATATTTAAATATAACTATTCCTGCAACATATTTCTTTTTTCCCTTTCTGTTTACTTATGTTAGCAATGTTATCAATAATAAATGATATCGTCTGCTTTTCTCTAATATTTTATCAATTTATCAACCGTCATAGGGATAACATTTACCTTTCGAGAGATTACAGATATTTACGATCCATTATTTTATAAAATAACTTTAAAATTGTTTATTTTTCTTCTTTAAAAGTCTATTATTAGTTTTGTTATAGAATAACGATGTGAAGTGTGAAATTTTTCATCTATTATACAGGGTGTCCCAAAAGGCCGTTTACAAACTTAACATGCTGGTCTGTCATATCAGGATGAACAAGATTCACATGGAAACTTGTTACCGAAAATGCAAACTAAGACCGCTAGAGGGCGATAATGGCAGGAAAATGGGAGAGTGGGAAAAATAATCATTTCAGGCGTGGACGTTGAAGAAGTATCAATGAGTTTAGTAACGCAGAAATGGCCGATATGCATTACGTATATGAAACCGATGATGGAAATGGAAGAGCCGCGGCACGGATGTACCTTGAGCACTTTCCAAACAGACGTCAGGCAAGTCCTGTTTTGTTTGGACAATGCATCGCAGATGGCGTGAATTAGGAGCTTTCGAAGTACGTAGCCACATCGGTCGACACGCACGGCCGTCGTAGAGGAAACCGTGCAACAGGAGTTTGCCATCCACCCGCAAACAAGTCTCCGAGCAAGCGAACGTGTCTTCGGCGTAGGCCTTCCACCATAATGCACATACTGCACGAGGACATGCAACACCCTTACCACTTCCAAAATGTACAGCCATTGTGCTTTGACGATTATTCCAAACGCATCGCATTCTCACGCTGGTAACTGCAACAGCGAGTCGCACAGTCAGATTTTCCATCGTGGATTTTGTTTTCTGATGAATACTGCTTTACACAGGATGGTGTCCTGAACCTGCACAACATGCACGCATGGACGCATGAAAACCGAAGATGTACCCGTGCCCATGCACATCAACAACGTTTCACCGTAAACGTTTGGGCTGGTATTACCGGTGACATGTTGATTGGTCTACTTTCTACCTGAAAGCCTCAACTGAAATACCTATCTCATTTTTTTTAGAAAGAGTTTTGCCGGATCTGATGGGTGACGTTCCAGCCGCTACAGGCCGAAACATCTGGTTTCAGCCTGATAAAGCGCATGCCCACTTTAGCTACGCTGTTCGAGAATACCTCGGTAGGATTTATTCTAATCGCTGGATCGGTAGAGACGGACCAGTCGCATAGCCGCCGAGATCCCTCGACCTGACTACCCTGGATTTCTACCTGTGGGGACTCATGAAGTCCATGGTGTACGAGACACCCGTAACATCGAACATGAATCGCGGAAGCGGCAGCACGTGGCCGTGACTCCTAGCCAATTTGAACGGGTTCGTGAATTCATGCACCGACGTTGTAAAATGTGCATTGTGACGAAGGGAAACAATTGTGAGCATTTGCTGTGATGTAATTATCATCTGTAGTAAAAATTATATTAACACCGCTGTCGATATCATTTTTATTCTCCTGGTCCACAGTTGTGATCATAGCGCTCTAGCGGTCGCAGTTTGCATTTTCAGACACAAGTTCCTATGTAAATCTTGTTCATCGTGATATGACAGACCAGCATGTTAAGTTTGTAAACGACCTTTTGGGGTACCCTGTATACACTGAAGTGCCACTGAATTAGGGATACCTACCTAATAACGAGATGGGCCTCCTGTGGCCTTGAAAATGGCTGCCACTCGACGAGGCATAGATTCAACCAGTTTCTGGAAACGTTCAACGGGAATAGTTTGCTAAGTATTGACTAAACCTGCCCACAATTCAGCATGGTTCGTGGGTGCTGCGTGATTGGTTTTCACGCTTTGTTCCAAAACATCCCAAAGATGCTCAATGGGATTTACGTCTGGACCTCTAGGTGGCCAGTTTATGACAGAAAAGTCAGAAAAATGTTCATTCATCCAGCCAGTAGCCAACAGGGGCAGTTGTGTTTCTGGAAAACTCCGTTACCGTGAGGATAACAGAACAGGATAAACGGATGTAGGTTATATCCCAGCAATTCTACGTACCGAATGACATCGGGAGAGGTCCGTACACGCACCAAAAATTCCAAACAGTGCCACGAAAAAACACCCCAGACCATGATTGAGCCACCATGCTCTTGTACAGTTCCAACCTGGCATGCAGGGTGCATGGATTCATGAGCCTGATGCAGCCTCCCGTCGGCGTTAGGCAGTCAGAATCGAGACTCATCTCTCCACGCTACTCGTTTGTAGTCTTGCCCTGCAGCCCGATGCCGAGCATAGTGCAATGGTATCGTGGTAGGTCGACGGCTCTCGAAACCCATACAGTGAAGTGGTCGTTGCACAATCCTTTTGCTGACAGTGCGACTGACACCGTCATTCAACTGGGTGGTCATCTGAGCTCATGTTTGATTTCAATGGCTGCGTAGAATGCGCTTGAACCGTCTCTGACCACGCACTTTCAAAGCTAACTGTCATTTGCAGTTTGCAATTCACTTTTCTGAATATATTGGGGAAAAAATATGCTAAATTCACTTGCATAATGTAATGGTATGGAAATGAACTGTGATCGGTTGCAAAACATACCAAGACTACGTTTTATACTGCAATTCGAAATCAACAATATTTTGGATCTGAAAGGTATGTGTAAACATTGTAAACATCGAGTACACATTAATTGCGATTTTAAACGAAAGTTTTATTCTTTGTAGAACGCCAAACACTTCAATCAATCAATACATCGCAACAACCATAATAATGTTATTGTTACTAACAGATAAACAAATATATGGCCTATACTACTGTGGCCAACGGGTGATAAAGGAATACATGAATGATACTAGTAGAGGATTACACAGTCTTCCATTTATACTATTATTCATTATTTGCTGCCAATTTTTAAGAGTGTTAACTTTTAACTGATTTATATACTGTAACTGCATTATTAAATTATACCGTTATATTTAGTTTCAATGTATATTTTACCTTTAAAGTATAATTGAAACTCGGTGATGCTCCAGACCTAATTGGATCCCCCTTTATCCTAAAAATATTTCCAAATTTATCAGTGGGGAGCGACAAAATCGCGTCCTTTCTAAAAGTCCAAGGACCTTCATCTTAAAAGTGGACCACTGAATATCCATTTCCAATTGTTCGCCCACCTGCTCATTCAATCGATCAAACACAACCCACTTCAGCGAATGCAAACTCCATCTATCCCCTACCTGTCGAGGTCCTTCCTCCACCCTCGCTGCTGTTGGTCCATCCATCAAGGACTTTTCGGCACCCATGGCGAGTTCGAGTGGCCGGTCCCCCGGTGGGTTTGTTTGAACAGAGTTCCGTATCATTCGTTACCGAGTGACAGCGAGTGGAGGGTTCGGGAGTCGAGTACGCTATTGTTGCCTTGGATGCAAATGGAGATATACACCCTCTCCGACTCGAGGAGAACTCCAATTCCAATTTCCTTCCTTTTTCTACCCTTGTCACTACTTCTGCCGTGAGTGAAATTAGGGAGAGATTTTTTTTTTGTTCATTCCGTTTGGCAACGGCTGAAGAAGAAAGATTATTGATGTTCCGTTTTAGAATAGAGATTGGGAGTTATTCATTTCGGTGTGACTAATAATGTGGCCACAAAATTTGCGGTTTTCAAATTATCTGACTTTTTCTAATAGAATTTCAGTCGGTTGCCAGCAACACAATCGTCGTTCTTTAATGTCCTGAATTACTGTTACGTTTTAAGTGATGTGTTTATGTAGAAATATAAACAATACTTCTATAGAAATATTCTGTAAAATAATTTGTAATTATTCATCATGATGTGTTATAAAGAAATATAAACAAGTCAAACATTTAATTTTTATGTTTTATGGGACGTTAAGTTTATGTATTATGTTGTACGATAAGTTATAATTTTCAATGTTCATTGTAGTTTTCTATGTTAAATATTTGTGCAAAAATATGACACAGGATTTTGAGAAATCGTGCAACATTAAATATTTGCATTCTGAGAAAAAACAACTTAAAGTGATGAGTAAACAATTACCACAGTCCAACCATAGTCTACCATAGTCACAACTACCATAGTTTCACCATAGTCCTCTGCCAAGTGCAGAAATCTCTAGAGTGTCTTATATTCTTAATTATAAGTTTTAAACTAGGTAGAATTTTTATGTATTTTTTTAAATGCTAAGAACATCTCAATCTGTAATATACATTATTTTGAAATATCTAAAATTTTGAATTTTTAAGGATCCTGAGAGCTTGTAATATTATAACTGAGTATTGGGTAATTTCCAGTCCGAAGTGTTCTCCCCATCTGCATTTTTCACCATTGTTCACCAACAGCGAGCCATTGTCAACTGAGGAATAAGTGATACGGCATGGCTTCCGAAGCCACAATGGCGATCTCCGTTTAAAGTCCGCCCATTGGCCCTCTTTCGGCTGTCACCGGACTCTTTAATTGTCTATTTTTCATGTCGCCCAAACCTTTTCACCCCGAAGGCACAGCGAAGGCTCGCCCTTCTTTGAAAAGTCGCCAAACCGTCTCGTCGTTTTGATAAATAACGGGTTCAACGAAAGCCTTAAATCTTCGTCCGATATCGATGATTAACGGGGCATCGATACGGTTTTTAGTAGGTTAACCAACACGCCTCCCCTTTTTCCTCCGATCCACGCCCATCAAGAAGTGTTGCACCAAAAAATAAAGAGAAACCGATTGATTTAATTATTGGCTAACTTCTATTTATGTGACTGTCTATCGAGAAGTCGAAATGCGTAAATGACCTTACCATAAAGGTGATTTACCTAGGTCAAGAGTTTAGGTCAGTGCTTCGCAGCGTTGAGGCTTACGCCCCACCAGTAAGCCATACAGTTTTTAAGGTGGGAATTTGGTTATTCAAACGGCAATTGCATTTTTAGCCTCTTCAAGACAGGTTGTACGATTTAAGTTCCAGGAAACTCTTATTATTAAATAAGTTCACCATGATGTGGCATGAGTTATTTAAAAGCGACTCGCCTGGGCATGGACAAAAATAATTGTTGTCCAGTGCTGAGAAACACTGATCAAATTTTCTGTCCTCTGGATTCTTACTCCTAAGACTGGGCGATGTATCGGCATAACAAGCTGCATCTTCACACCGATTTCTGAATTTTCGTCTCGGCACTCTATCACGATGTGGAACGTACGCTGGTATAGCAAAATCGATCTAAGCATCTCGGTCGATCTCTGATATGAATCGCCTTTCCGACACCCTGACAGTTACAAAGCATGCACGATATAGAGTTTCCGAAGGTCACTTCCCGATATACAAACATCATCTTTCCAATACCCAGACTTGGAGTAAATCGCTGTACAACCTAATCGCTTATTTATCTACATTGTTCGAAACCGGAGTATCCTATGTATGTGTGTATACACATATGTATACATGTATGAATACATACCCATATATGCATACATGTATGAATAAATACGCATATGTATGTATGTATGTATGTATGTATATATATATATATATATATATATATATATATATATATATATATATATATATGAATGCAAACATGTATATATGCATCAATACATACATATATGTAAGGAAAATTCTCAGGGATTTTCAAAACTTAAATCAAGGGCTAAAAATTCCCACGTCATTTTGAATTCCCCTTTTTAACCCCTCACCTAAATGGACCAGTGGGGCTACCGTTTACGCCCTCGGAGAAGGGGCCTGACCCATTATAATCCTACAGGGCCCTAGCGGACCATTTAGAAAATTTTCAAACAAAAAGGAGATACACGCTGTCGGAGACAGATTTTTCTAGAGATATTTTCCCCACAGATGTTCACCCAGGTGTTAAAGGTTTTGTACATAGAACTTCATTCTAGTTGACCCTTCCGTTTGTCCCGTTCCTATGATGAAGTGGGAACCCGTCCTCCAACGTTATCTTAATAAAGGTCTTTAACTGAAACGGTATCATTTTTATGGCCATGACTGCAACCCCTCATCGAGAAGTCCGTCTTGTTACAGATATATATATATATATATATATATATATATATATATATATATATATATATGTGTGTGTGTGTGTGTGTGTGTGTGTGTGTGAATGCAAAAACGTATACATGCATCAATACACGCACGCACGCACGCACGCACACACACACACACACACATATGTATGATTACATTCACATATGTGTGTATGTATGAATAAAAAAAGAGACTTATACATACACGTAAATATTTGTCTCTCTCTTCCTGGTGTAATAAAACTACAGTGCTTTAAACTGAACTTATCCAACAGCTGTCACCCTATCCCATGTCTCACGATATCCGCACAACTCCTGAACAGTTTCTTGTCATTTTAACAAATTAATTCACAGTGAGATCCGAAGCCGTTAATCATAACCCGATATAGATAAGGTGGCGAAGGATTTTAGTAGGTTAACCAACACGCCTCCCTATTTCTCCAAATAAGAAGGACGATCCACGCCCATCAAAGTGTTCGACAAGTCCGATCACAGATTAGCAAGAAATATTACCCACTGATTTAATTATTTCACTTACATCTGTCCGGTGATATCGAAAAAGAATCAAGAGTCGTCTACTTGAAGTGGCGATATCTAAATGCTTCGTCACTGTTTGTCCAGTTGGACTGATTTTATATGTGAAATCAATTCTATTTTGCACGGCTATATATTTTTACGGTTTTGTAACTTCTTTACCCTAAAGTTATTGACAATCGAAACTATTCTTTAGAAAGTTATGTAGTACATAATAAAAGCTATTGAATTTGCTTGAGAGAATAATAAAATTAGTTTAACATTTCATCACCAGATGGCGTTTTTTGACGAATCACGAATTTAGCCAATATTTGATTTAGTTAAAAATAAAACAAGAAGACATATTCAACAAGACGGCCATCTTTTTCAGGATTCATAATGTCTGATAAAACCACGAAAAAACAACTTATAGACAAAGCTTTAGTAATAAATCAAATGAATGTTTATAAAAACATTTATGATAAACTTAGCTTTTAATCAAAAATAGTAAATCTTCAAAATCGAAAAGCTAAGAGCCCTTCTCATAATACACCATAATCGAGAATTTGGTATATCAATTTATTTGCCTTGGCTAGAAACCTAATTTGGCGACAAAGATCGTTTCCTTATAAATTTAGTATATCAATTTGTTTTTCTTGTCTAGAAACGCAAGTTGGCAACCACGACGTTTCCTTACCACGAATTTGGTATATTAATTTATTTGCGTTGGGTAGAAACGGAATTCGGCGACAAAGATCGTTTCCTTATAAATTTGGTATGCCAATTAGTGTTGGCTAGAAAAGTAAGATCGCAAAAATCGTGTCTTATTATGAATCTGGTGTATCCATTTGTTTGCCTTGGCTAGAAACGTAAGTTGACGACAAAGATCGTTTCCGTATCCTAAATTTGGTGCATCAATCTCTTTGCTTTGTCTAAAAACATAAATTGGCGAGAAAAATCATACTTCCAATTTTAACGCCAATGCGCAAATCCAGTAGTATAACTTTTCAGTATTTGGAGTATTCGTTTGTCGCGAGTAAAAATCCTGCAGACGATGTTATTCCAATGCGATGCCATTCACGTTTTTATTTTTAACAATTGAAACTTGAATTCACAGATAAAC
>CM063504.1:189873540-189878540 GCA_032207245.1 Pardosa pseudoannulata
ATAATATAGAAACCACACGATATAACAAAATAGTCACATTGTTTAGTAATCCCAATTCATTAATGACTAACATATAGCCAGTCATGTGACGGCATCAGTAAAATGTTTTCTTGATATACCTAAATACAGGTAATACAGGTTTATTTGTCAGTGTCTTTATCTTCCTCAAATTTATCTTAAAAGTTTAGAATTATCTCGAAAAGTTTTGGACATGGTAAAATACAAAATTAACAAAACTTTACTGACCACATTTTAGTTGCGAACTTTAATTCATCTTGTCGTATTACGTGATAGGATGGACAGCAGAGATTTTAATATGGACATGGATTATTGGGCGAAAGATGGAAGTGATGTCCAAAATGAAGCGAATCGATGGCAAACCGTGTGGTTATGTATAAAAAGGAAACACACGAACGAACAAACTTCTTCATTTTCAGAGATATACAACTTAAACGATAGATACTTATAAGTCCTTGAAATAGACTCCTAGACTTTTAGGAAAAGAATGGGTCGTTAATACCAATGATAAAATTTTCATGGCAACGAAAAATAATCGACGATTCAATTTAAAACTATTTCATATGCACCTAATCTATTATTTATGACAAATATTAAAGAAAATGATTGAAGTAATACCTAAGTTGAGTGAAAAAACGTATGAAAATAAGGCAGACGATATGTAAATAATTTAAAATAAAAAATCATTAAATGAGATGGTTAAAGGAATGACGTCATAATGCTAGAAAAAAAATGCTATTATTTATCTATTTATTATGGGATAAACTGAATCGCCTGCTCTGGACCGGGCTTGAAATAACGGCATTAAACACTAGAAAAAGGGGAAGGGGTGGATTTCGAACATTTAAAAGACGACAGTATATTTCGCTGTGATAAGACGCCTATTTATACCAATTTATTTTAGAACCGGATCGATTGATTAGGAGAAGATAAACTTGACTCGCTTTGAATTTTGTGTATCCTAACTCCTCCAGAACCCAATATGGATGTCTCTATTCATTCCAGGTTCAACCGCTTCATCCATTCGAGGACACACGGACAGATAACTTATGTTATTATTATACAGGGGATTTTATCAAATCTTTTTTGAGTAATCCATCGAACTGATGCAACATTACCTCAGCAAACTCTCCGTATACACTTATTGCATTCTTAAATTTGACTGTTAGTGTATATGATAATGTAAACCTGCACGATATAACAAAAAAATGTTAAAAACATTTCTTTTATTATGAGGATAAAAAAGGAAAAAAACTACTGATCTGACATCATACTAATACAAATTAGCCATCCCAATTTTGTAATGATATTTGATTCTTAAATCTAATTGACGTAACATTACCGTAGCAAACTTTCTGAATACATTTATTCTTATTGCACTTTCACATTTTACTTTTAGTATATACGATGATATAAACATGCAAGATATAATAGCAAAAAAAAATTGTTAAAACATTTTTTTTATTATAAGAAGATAAAAAAAAAGAAGAATCTACATATCTGACATCATAATGCAGATTTCGTTATCACAATTCTGTAATGATTTATGGTAAACCATTTTCGAATCATAGATCTAATTGGTATAACATTATCGAAGAAAGCAGACTTTCTGAATACACTAATAGAATTTTCATATTTTATTGTTTATGCATACGATAATGTAAACCAAATGATATAAAAAAATGAAATTATTTATTTTATTAACACATTGTACGCGGGGCACGTACTAGTACGTTTTCTGACGATGGATAGTTGAGGGCGGGTCACGTAGTTGTACGGGTTAGTGTCACAACAGGGTTTGTTGGTGGGTACAAAAATAACGGTATATGCAGGAAAACGAAGCCGAATGTTCTCGTCTACGACATAGATTATGGAAAAATTGAGACAAATATAAACTAGTTTTTACATCAGTCGATGCGGAACCACAGAGCGGGAAGGTTGATTTAAAAAAAATCAATTTAGATTTAAAATTAACTTTTTATTTATCCTTGGGAAAAGGATATTATATATATATATATGTACATTTATATATTATATATATTTGTTTATTTCTCTATTTATATATTTGTTTCTATATTTCAATATAAAATACGAAAAGTGGGTTAAAAAATGAAATCATTTTCGATCTACTGAGATTCAACTGAATAACTGGGCGTGCAAATCGTCTGCTCCCTTTACCATAAAATGGACCCGCACACAGCTTGTTAAAAATGTAAAAAAAAAAAGGAAGAACCTACTGATCTGACTTTGTGCAAATGCAGATTCAGTTATACCAATTCTCTAATGATTTTATCGTAAATCATTTTTGAATATTCCATCTAATTGAAGCAACATTACGGAAGCAAACTTCCTAAATACAGCTATCCATTTTCTAGTTTTACTACTAATGTATACGATAATGTAAGCCCACAGGATAGGATAACAATAAAAAAAGAATACATTCTTATAACAGAGTACCTATTCAATTGGCAACCGATAAAAAGGCAGTAGGGATAAGAAAAAAAAAAACATCTACTGATAAATCGAATTAATGCAGATTAACTTATAAAAATTATATTTGTTTTCTCATAAATAATTATTAAGTCATATATAGACACGTGCATCTTTTACGAAGCAAACTTTCTGAATGCATCTATTAACAGAATTCTTATTCCATTCGCAGTGTAATCTATTGACAACATTACAGTAATGCAGTTTCAATTCTGACTTTCTATGTATTGTTTTTAATCTATTATTTTTGTATGATGTACTGCATAAAATTTTGGAATACTTAATACATTTTTAAGTTTAGCTGTACACGTGTGAGAATGAAAAATTATATGGTATAATAACAAAAAAATGGGTAAAATATTTATCAGGGTCAAAAAGAAGCAGCTGCTGATCTCACATCGGTCAGGCAGAACTAATCAATACAATTGAGTATCGGTTTCATTCTCAATTTTGAGAAATACATGGACTCGTGCAGTGTTAAAACAGCAAACTTGCCGAATACACTTATCGCATTTTCAAATTTTACTGTTAGTATATAGGAGGATGTAAACTAACAATATAAAATAGCTTTTAAATAGGAAGTAGCTTACCCACTAATACTACGTCAAAACGAGAATTTTAAAAAGCAATCACATGAAAACACATAAGATATTTCGTGTCAATTTTCTGCAATGCCCTACTGAAGCAAACTTGAAGAATACACTCATTTCATTTGCAGATTTTACCGTGTATTGTAATGTAAACCTATAGGATATAACAGCAAAAAAAGTAATGAATTTACTGTATAAAAAAGAAGTGCCTACTGATTACGGCTCGATCGTTTTTCAATATAGTGTCAAATATTGATAAACTTAAATTATCGATATAACAATGTTAAAATTCATCTTCATATATACGGCGATACCGTTTTATATATATCGTAAAGACATCCTAATATTTATATAATTTTTTTATGAATTATTGCATACTTCGCTTATTTATGTATACTTGATGCAACATATATAAAATATTATATAGATATCCATATATCTTATAGTTTTTTTATATTTATATACCATATATATATATATATATATATTATTTATATATATATTATATTATATATATATTATATATATAAAACACACACAATATATATATACATATATATATATATACATATATATATATATATATATATATATATATACACATATATATACATATATATATATATATAAATATATATATACATATATATACACACACATATATATACATATATACACACACATATATACATATACACACACACATACATATACACACACACACATATACACACACAATACACACACACATATATATATATATATATATATATATATATATATATATTTCAAAACTAGACATTTACTAAAATGAGAACAATTTCAAGGTCTTAAATACGTGTATATATATATATATATATATATATATATATATATATATATATTATAAAAACAGGATGAGAGTTCAGGTATTTTAACAATATTTTGTGTACGTAGTCCTGTTTGTCAAGTAATGATCAGTAGAAATACTCCCAAAAAAACTAAACAACAAGGTGGACTTACCTAAAACTTCGAACGAATTCTTCCCGTATAGTTGATGAAGTGGAAAATGTCTTTGACACAGACTATGCAGAATGTTCGAAATAAAGCCAGAGTTCTAAATAGAACGAGAACCTTCAAATTTCACCTCCAAGATCTTGCAACGATATAATTTGATCACGACACCTGATTCTAGCCGTAACGCTTTTAGCATAAGACAAGACGTAAACTACTAAAGTATGAATGGAATGACAGACGTAAATCAACTTCCAATCGAAAATTCGTTAGTTTCAACTTTTTTCACTCGCCGCAACTTTTAAGTGCGCGTAATGATCTCTGACGAACAGTTCTTGATTGTTTGGTTTGTGTTCATTGATTTGTTGTGTAAAGATGGTTGTTACCAATGCTTCGAGGACAAGATTTCACCACGCACAGACGTCACTCTGGCCAGGCGGCAAATTGTTGCCATTTCTAAATTACTTAAAAATGCCTATGACGGTTAATTAACCTTTCCCAGCAGACAGAATACTAATTCTGTTTTCCTTCGCAAAATGGTAAAGTTTTGAGGCCTGAATGCAGCTTTAAATGCAAAGGAAGCACAAGTTACAAAAGAAATGTAAAGGCACTATGGTCCACAGCAAGCCATTACCACTTTGGGGATGGGGTATAACTTATCGTGGTCGACAGTGGCAGACGATAACATGGCCTTGCAGAGGATGGCTTCAGAAGCGATTTTCCTCCAAATATCTAAAGGTCCCTCCGAACTATGGTCCTCTGCAAGCCATTATCACTGTGTGGAGAGGGTATGGTCGACGGTGGCAAACGATAAAGAGGCCTTGGTAAAGGGTGGCTTCGCAAACGGGTGTGAAGTCAAACATCTGAAGGCCCTTCCAAACTGTGGCCCACTGCAAATTACCACTGTGT
>CM063504.1:189886040-189888540 GCA_032207245.1 Pardosa pseudoannulata
TATAAGTATAGATAGATAGTTATGTCAGGTATAAAAATGGGGGTTAAGAATGAAGCGAGTTATAATTAAAAATAATTAGAACTTACTAAAAAAGACTTATCCTCGAGTAGAACTATACAGAGTCAAAAAGTCGACGCGGAATAGACATAGGAATTGGCTTAGGTAGCGACGCCAAAAGAAACAGTTTTAAGCGGGAATTCGGGCCGATCACATCCTCCAGTTAGTCATGGTAAATTATGAAAACAAAGGATATTTAAATGGCATAGCCATGGGCAAAAGGACTACAATATAGAAGTTTTTATATATGAAATCAACTGTGTCTTCCATGCCTTAACAACTCGTCTATGCCATATATATCTATATATATATATATATATATATATATATATATATATATATATATATATATATATATATACACATATGTTTCAAAAAGAAGTTGAATCAGCGCGCATCACTGCACTGGGTATAAATCAACCGCGTATACATTATAATGTTCTAACTTTTGAATGCAAGAAGCGACGGCAAAAATGACTGGTGGATCTACTACCTTATTACTCAAAAGAAGAGTTGAATCAGTCATGTCGTGATTCGTAGAACAAAGAAGACTGCATGCTGTCTCCCCTCCAGTAAGAAAGATAAGAAGAACAAAAGTAGCGGACCTTTGGTGCGACTTCCCAATCAGGATCCTTATTTATGGCCGAACATTCATTTTCCGAAAGGTGGAAGCCAGAAACGAATGAGGCACGGCCCGGGTGACGTGAAAGATCTTTGATTTGCGCTCGGGGTGCTAATAGCCCGATCCCAGTCGGTGGGCCCCACACTGCGGTAGACCTCTTCCTTCCGAAAAGCAGATTGCACCATCTGCCCCCCTTTTTTCTTCTTTATTCATATTCACCAAAGAGATGGCGGGTAAGCAAGCTGTCAACTCGCCAAGAAAGCGATGACTTAGGAGAGTTGCGTGAGGATTTGGGCTTAGGAAGAAGAATGGAAGAGAAAAGGCTGACGTTAATTTATGGCTTCCACGCCCGCCCCGTTCAGCCCTCAACAAAATGGCATCATTAGTTACTTTGTTTTGCTTCCTTAATGAGTCCCAAAATGTTTGAATTTTTTTCAAACGCGAGAGTGTTGTTTTGTTCCGTGATTACGGCTATAAAAACAGTCATTGTTCGCCGAAGCTCGGGGCTCGATAGGAAGAAATCGACGACGATGATGCATTTCCTAGTTTAACCCCTTGACACTGTAACCGCGGGCTTGGTCAAACTTTTCCCAAACATTGTGAATCCTTGTAACTATTCAAAATGTACACTGTAACACAAAAGTACACGATGACATTTATATATTTTTCAATTCCTACTATTAGATCACACTCTCCCTATATAGGCTGTTCGCACATTTTTTATGACGATTTTGGTTATATTTTATTGAAAAAAAAATAACTGCATTTGTACTATATTTTTAAAAGTCAAAGTTATCGTCTGCAGGCTTGAGAGGTTTGTTTTTATTCATAACGGCGTTTTTAACGAAGCAGAGGTTCGAAGACTGTATTGATGCTTTTTCCGAAGAGAAGTATTCCTATTCCGCTATCCAAAAATGATGCGAGAGTCGTGGCTTTGGAATATCTAAAGCGTCGATAGGTAATAACTTCAAAAAGAAAGGAAGAAACGTCAAATGGGAGCCTCAAGTGGACAAAAATTCGAAACAAGTATCCAAGGAGAAAACGAACATTTTCGACTATTGAAAAGGTACGTTGTTTAATGTTAAGAGAAAATCCACCTAGTCAAAGGACAGTTGCAAAGACATTAAAATGATCGGTGTCCACTGAATGATAAACTTTGATGAACAAATAATAAACAAAATGATAAACGTTGATTAAAATCTCAAGAAAGCGAAAATCTGTGGAACTCCATCCAGGCAAAGCTAGCAGTCACACATCCAAATCCACTGTCAATTTCCTTTAAAGAAATGGAACAAAAATCCGGTATCGAGGCCATACTCTTCGCTGATGTTCCTACTCAATCTCCCGATGTATCACCTATGGATTTTGGGGCTTTTAAAATCTGCATCATCTAAACGTCGTTCCACCACCCTTACAGGACTGTTCAGGAGGCTGTTTACAAAGCTGTTCAGGAGGAATGGGATAGAATACCTCTTCTGACTCATCAAAAGGCATCATTATCCTGGAAATGACGGCGTCGCAAGTAGTTTAGAAGAAGAGCTATCCAGGAGAACATTTCAAACACAAGAATTTTATGTCACTTAGTTTTGTGATTACAATAGACATCGTCTAAAAATGTGGGAACAGCTTCTATATATATTTATATATCTTGTTCCAATTTTCAATCGTTAATAATAAATACTTTTTATTCATCCACTCCAGTTCAAATATATTTTTTAAACTTGTAGTGGACGACACTGGATGTTAATACAGTTTTTCAAATATTAATTCATTAATTAAATTTAATTAAATTGCATCAGTCACTGTGGCACTACTGGTGCT
>CM063504.1:189893540-189896040 GCA_032207245.1 Pardosa pseudoannulata
GATGGATATTGCTTGTATTCGACATCAACGGCGTGATATTGACAAGAAGGTCGTAATTTGAATGTGATACCCACGAGCTCCTGTTATCAAGGCGCTCGTTCTTCTCTTGCAACTGCAACGTGTCACTATTTGCAAGCCAGTTGCTGATTGACTCAGATACCAATGTGGCAACAATGGCAATCCGGTCGCAGTTGGCCTACGAGACCGACGTGTGCCATTATTAAGCCGCCCGTTGTTTTCCTACGACTGCAGTGTTTTGCTATTGGCAAACCAATTGTTTACCTATTGGTACCATAAGCAAGTCTGTCTTGGTTTACCTGTGCCAAAACTTGGTGCCTCGACAATTCGGTCGTTATTTCATCGTGACCTACACGATGCCTTGGCGAGCCAGTCGTTACTTGACCGAGACCTATGGTTGGAAAGCTGATCGTTATTGGCCAGTGTCAATTACATGGTTACCCTAGGTAGCTTCAGCAGTTATACAGAATACTACACAGAGATAAAAAAAAACAACGAAAGCAGCAATACTACCTCTATCTAGATTTATTCCCACCACTCTCTAAACACTATCAGAACTCCTAGGATGAAATCTTATCGATCAGTTTATGTCAATAGGAGATTGTCGCACGTATACAGCCTTCTATAAATCAACCTTATTTATTGAGTGTACTTTTGACAATATGTTTTTAAAATATACCAAGGGAAAATAAAAGAGACCATCCCATCTCTTGGCGACATTTTAGGAGTCATTTCACTACATATCGGATTTTATTCAAACCACTCCCAGCAATAATAACATCAATTTGAGGAACGTTCAGTGGGATAGTTTCGAAGCTGCATATGGCACACAAACGTATGTCGTCTTATATGTGTTTCTTCAATTGCAATTCCCATTCTGTTTCAGATCCCTTCTTGGGCTATGGCGGCCTCGACTGTTCCGACGCTACGGGGTTCACCTCTGCACTTCACTTCCTCCAAAAACAAGCGTTCGTGCTAAAGCGGCCCCACGACACCTACTGCTCGCAGTGCAACCTCGGCTTCTCCTCGGCAGCCGCACTCCTAGACCATGTGCACATGACGCATGAGAGAAATACCCCAACCACTAACCACCACTCCAACAAGAGGTCACACGAATACCAAATTATATATATATGCGTGTGTGTATGTGTAAAACAGAGAGAGAATCTGTGCAATGTATATGTATATATATATATATATATATATATATATATATATATATATGTATATATATATATATATGTATATTGTGTGGTCATACATATGCATAATATTGTATAAACATATTTTGTATATATGTCATATCTTTATATGGTATATAATTTATATATATAATAGATTCAAATATGTTGATTTGCTTGTATTGTATTTCTATTTATATTATAATATTTCATAAAAGCAAATAAACATGAATTATGTGTACATATATAATAGAAAATATTATATATGTATATATATATATAGCACAACATATAAAAAATACATATAATATAATATTTTCCATATATTAAATTTATATATATATTTATATCGTTGTATTAGACATATCTAAAATATATTTATTTATATATAAGTCATACGATTTGCAGACGGTTAATGTTTATACATTGTAAAATGTTTTGTTTTCATATATAAATAAAAAGAAGTATTTCATATATATATATAAAAATTTTAGAGTGGTAAAGTAATTTTTATGTAATATATATTTAACATTTATTGAAATAATTCATATATAAACATTTTGTTTTGTTAGACATAAATATATATAAATTCAAACAGAACAGTATATTTACCATTATTGTGCCTTACATACATTGTTATAATATATCTGTATATATATATTTTGTTTTTAAAATAAGATGTTTTTAGAATATATATTTCCAAATTTAAAAACAATTAATAAATATATATTTATATATATATATATATACATTAATTTATAAATAATAATTATATATTTTCATACGACATATGAAAATAAAACAAACAGATTATATAATATAATATAATTCGTATATAGTATAGTAAAAGTATTGAATACACGAATAAAAAATTTTATCATTTTATTTTTTATTATATTTTTTTAATGCATACATACACACGACAAATAATATAATATATATATATATATATATATATATATATATATATATGTATTGTGTAATTATAATTCATAATGTAAATATTGTGTCTATATATTTATATATATATATATATATACACATATATGTAATATATATATAATATATATATATATATATATATACATATATGTATTATATATATATATGTATAGATATATTTATACATTTATACAAATATGTTCATATACACACACATATATACATATATATAAATATGTATATTTATACACACATATGTATATAATATATATATATATATATATATATATATGTACATTATGTATATATATATTTATATATATATATATATATATATATATATATATATATATATATAT
>CM063504.1:189908540-189923540 GCA_032207245.1 Pardosa pseudoannulata
GAGACGCCCAATAGATCGTTCCCCAAAGCATAATACCGCCACCACCGGCCCGTGTATGACCTACTGTACATTGAGGGAGCCACTGTTCGCCTGGAAGACGGCGTATCCTGACACGGCCATCGGCGTGATGAATGACAAACCGTGATTCATCTGACCAGGCAACTCTCTCCCACTGATCCATGGACCAGTCGCGATGTTCCCGGGCCCAGCGCAGGCGCAGTTGGCGATAACGCTTGGTCAGCAAAGGCACACGAGTAGGATGTTTGCTGTTTAGACCCATATCCAAAAGTGTCCGCTGAACAGTGTGTTCCGATACTATTCTACTTGGCTCTGCATTGTATTGGGTTGTCAGCAGAACCACTGTCTGTCTCCGGTTTTGCTTCACCATGCGAGACAGTCTGCTACGACCTTTTTCTTCGATAGCGTGTGGACGTCCAACACCATGTCCTCTGTTGCTGGTTTCATCCTCATTCATCCACTTTGCATAAGTACTAACAACTGTAGTTTTGTGTTGAGCGATTGCTGTTAAGAGAAAAAATACATGAAACTCGATAGTAGTTTGTCGGGACTGTTACGTTACATCTTCTCGAGAAATGCAGTTTATTATAGCACCATCTCACGAAGGCTTCTGGGGTGAAAAACACCACACAATTTTTAGATGTGTCTGACAGACAATCAGTGTGCCACGTGATGGGCGTTTAACCTGGAGGAAGCGAAATTAATTGTATTAAGTTTTATATAAGAAGTACTGATTGAAGCAGGCATTTATTTTGTTTTTTCGGGATCGCCAATTCGATAGAAATAAAAGATAGACGTCAAGTTTCGCCGGAGAAAGAATAGGAGCTCCGGATAATTATTTAAAGATAAACTTAATTACGTTGGTTATTTTTCGTTGGGTAAAAATATTACACACACACACACATATATATATTTATATGAGATGTGGTTTTTGAATCATCACAAAGGTAAGAGAGTCCATCTTGAATCAGCATGCAGTCATGCCGAATCGTAGTTGAGTGGAAAATCATCATTAAAGAAATAAATTTTAATATCAAAATGAATAGTTTATAGATAACTCTTGTCTCGCGGACGTCTGTCTGCAAAACGTTTACATCTCTCTTCAATAATTGTCTGGGCCCACCCATCAGAAGGTTTCATTGTCAGTTATGTGGGGAAAGCCGATTACATCGTTGAAGCGTCACAAGATATTTTAAACTACTTATGTAACCGGAAGCTTGGCGGTTCGAAGTAGCCAATTAAATAGGGAAAACGGAGATGTTAACCAAGGTTGCTTAACAAAGATTCCAGAGAAGGGTAGAACCGCCAGACAATTATTAAGATAGACATTGGTTAAATTTTTAGAATAAAATATCATCACACACACACATATACGTATATGTAATAAGACGAACTTCACGATGGGTGGTTGTAGTCATGTCCCATGAAAATGACACCGTTTTACCTAAAGACCTTTATTAACAGATCGTTGGAGAACGGGTTCCCAGTTCATCATAGGGACAGGACAAACAGAGGGGTCAGCTTGCATGAAGTTATATGTGTAAGACCCTTAACACCTGGGCCAACATCTCAGTCAAAATCTGTGGGATAATCTAGGGAAAAATCTGCCTCCGACAGTGTGCATCTCCTTTTTGTTTGGAAAATTCGTAAATTGTTCACTAGGGCGATGTAGAATTTTAATTGGTCAGACCCGTAAACTATAGCCCCAGTGGTCCATTTGGGTGAGAGGTTAAAAAGGGGAATGAAAAAGGACGCTGGAATTTTTATAGCCCTTGACTTGAAAACCCCTGAGAATTTTCAGTACAAATATATGTATATGTATATATATATATATGTATATATATATGTATATATATATATATATATGTGTGTGTGTGTGTGTGTGTATATATATATATATATATATATAAACATCGGAACTAAAGTTTAACAAGTAAAATATTTTAAACATGGAACAAATTTTGACGGAGTTTTGATTTCAGCTGCGTCATTTTTACAGAAATGTCCACAAAGGCCTCTAATGATCGATCGGCCTCGAATATGTGTGTGCGACGTAACAAATCATAACCAAAGTCCTTATTTGCCCACGCAAGGTGATCTACCTCATTCCTCGCCGTCGATTCAAAGTAACAAGCAAGCGTCGTCGACCACAAATCACTTTAAATGGAGTAATTGCGGCGTTTATCCTTAATGATCTATCAAAAAGTTATTCGCAAACAGTCATGATTTATCGCCATGACAACAGCGATCAAGGACGGAGCATTCCGTTCTTGTTGAATTTCACCAAGTACGCGATTTCTCTTAATTAAACGCTATAAAAACATAAATCTTCTACGGATCCATTAGAGCTTTTCTTCACCATAAAGCGTAGTATGAGAGATTTATGGGCGTCATTAACCTGTTTCATTATCCTAATTCAATTAAACTTATTCATTAAGGATTTCGAAAAACAGCAAAAAGGAATGTGTTAAGGCCTTATCGCGTGTCAACATGTTACAGTTCTTTTTACCAGTAATGAAAGTGTAGCTTTGAGGACTGAATCGGTGCAGCCCCTATGCTGCAAAGGTTTCATGGAGAAATTACTTAATCCACTGGCGCCATCTATTGAATAACATATAAACTAAAATTATTCCAGAAAGCATGTATGTCGTTTAGGGTTTTTCTACTTTACTTGTGAAGAACGTGCAGGTTCGAGGAGTGGATATTGACAGCGCTTATGCTACAAAGAATTTCAAGGAAAAATCATTTGTTTCACTGTCGTCATCTATTGGCCAACATATAAACTGAAACTATCCAAGTGACCGTGTATGATCTTAGGCAGTTTTCGTCCCATTTCTAAAATTTTATTTACTATTTTTTTTTTGGGGAGGGGGCTGTTTTAAGTTTTTGAAATTAATTTTTGACATAAAATGAGTATGGGTAGCCTTTGCACCATTTCTAATATTTTACTTATGTTTTTGACAATTTTTAAAATTCATTTTCTTTTCCTCTTTATATTTTTTTTTTTTTTTTTAAAGAATTGTCAATTTTTTATTATCACCTTTGTCAGTTTTTGTTATTTTAAGTTTTTAAAATTAATTTCTGCCATTATTAACTTTTCCCATACCTCATGCTGTCCATGATGAACCGTAAAAGCCTAGTTTTTAATGATAAAAAATTGTTCAGGAAATCTTCATCGAATATATTTTAGACACTTACATTTTTCTATAAAAGAGTATATACAATCTTAAATTTTACTAATTCACACCCCCCCCCCAAAAAAAAAGTATACAGCAATATTAAATGATTATTTAACTTAGTTTAATTTGATATTGAAATTCAACCAGAGTAAATGATAGAAAATTTTTCATCCTTTTAGAAAATATATCGACATGTAATTCATTTTTAATGCTTTTAATGAAGAGTGAAGCTTGAAGTACATTATTTATCCTTAGAAGCAATTTAATTTTCATACTTAATTTACGAAATGAAATAATTATTATTAAAATCTTTTAATAATAATACAAGCTTTCAAATTGTCATGTTCAATTGTTATTATTATGTTTTAAATTGTTATCACTTTAAAGAATAATTGTTTTTTCATGCTTAAATCAGACTTTTTACTGTCGAGAAGATAACAAATAATTTACGATTAAAGTAACAAAACATAACAATAAATAAAAAATAAGAATTAATTTTAAAAATTATCTATAACATTAATATACACGATACAGCATACAGCTCAAGCTCAATAAGTTTTTTCAGCTAAAAATGTTCAATCGATTAATTTTAGTTGAGGTTGACTCGTGACAATCGGTTAATCGATTGAAAGTGCTTGAAATCCCCGTATACTTCAACGGAAAAAGGAATTGTAGACTGAATTTACTGCTTGACCAACAAGGGCATTCTACCAATAAACTTACCCAATTATCCAGTAAATATAAAAACTTTAGTTTAAAAAAAGTTAGGGAAAATTAACATCAATTTGGTTTATTTGTAAAATATTTTTATCCACGGGTTTGATAATGTTTTTAGTCCAAATGTGATAGGATTGTGTGTTAATTAAATTAAAAAATTTGACTGATTTTATAAAATTAAAAACATATTATTCACTCTAAACAACATTCTAAATAAAAAACATATTAGTCGCTAAAAAAATATTATTCACTGAAAAGTAAAACATTCCATACATAAAACATTATTCACTCGAAAGGAAAAAAATTATTATTTAAGAACAAGTCATTTACACTACAGAAAAATATTCGATAGAAAACATATTATTCCCTCTAAAAACAAAACATTCTATAGAGAAAAAAAATATTTACTCTAAAGATAAAGCATTTCGTAGAAATAAACATATCGTTCACTCTGAAGAAAATATTCTACGGAGATAAACACATCATCCACTATAAAGAAAAACATTCTATAGAAAAACATTATTCATTCTAAACAAAAGAGAAAAATTTTATAGAGTAAAACATAATAGTCAATCTAAAAAACATTTTATTAAAAATATTATTCACTCTAAAAAAATATTTTATTAAAAAATATTATTCACTCTAAAAAATATTTTATTCAAAAAAATTATTCACTCTAAAAAAAGATTTTATTGAAAATATGTTCACTCTAAAAACATTTTATTAAAAAATATTATTCAATCTAAAAAACATTTTATTAAAAAATATTATTCAATCTAAAAAATATTTTATTAAAAATATTATTCACTCTAAAAAACAGTTTCTTAAAAAATATTATTCACTTTAAAAAAATTTTCTTAAAAAATATTATTCACTCTAAAAAATATTTTATTAAAAAATATTATTCAATCTAAAAAATATTTTACTAAGAATATTGTTCACTCTAAAAAACATTTTCTTAAAAAATATTATTCATCCTAAAAAGCTTTTATTAAAAAATATCATTCACTCTAAGAAATATTTTATTAAAAATATTATTCACACTAAAAAACATATTAATAAAAAACATTATTCACTCTAAAAAACATATTATTAAAAAACATTCACTCTCAAGAAAAATCATTTTGCTTAGTAAAACATTATTCACTCTAAAGAAATAAACAGTCTATAAAGACAAACAAATTCGCTGTAAACAACTAACGGTTAGTAAAAAAACATATTCACTCTAAACAAAAAACTTTCTATTAAAAACATATACACTCTAAAGAAAAATCATTCCACAGAGAAAAGCAATATTATTCATTCTAAAGATAAAAGATTGCATAGAAAATATATATTATGAAAGGAAAAAAAAAGTATTTTTAAACACTTTAATAATAAGTAAAATGTTGTTTAGTAATAAGTAAAGCTTTTAGAAAAACATATCGCTTATTCACTCAAAAAAAAAAAAAAAAAAAAAAAAAACCATTATTTACGTTACAGAAAAAACACATTATATTCAAGAAATATTGTTTAAACACTCCAGTTCGGAATCTAATGTAGGTTAATTGTACATAATGGTTAAAGAAAATTACCTGATATTAGATTATTTGAAACTATATTTATCATGTTGACGTGGGACAGGGCTGTTTCATAGTTGTTTCTGCAAAATACAAAAATATATCGGTAAATGAAAAGTTTAAACACAAATCGAGAGCAGCTTATCCTGGAGTATTGCTCATAAAGATTTTTTTAAAAATATTCTTATTTCGTTAGTCATGTTTTTGTTCTTTTACAAAATATATCAACACATGACATAAATTATACTTGTCTTTCAGCTATACTAACGTGTTGTTTTAGGAACTTAAGTGACATGTTTATACTCATTTGGCAGGAGGATAAAAAAGCACCACATCATACCATAAATAGAATTACTGTATTCTATATTGATCTTATTCTACTAGCATATAGCCTGTCATAGAACGGGATCAGTAAAATTTTCAATTTTCCAGAATTGTAGAGTACCCTATAAAGCAGGCAAAAAAAAAATGGTTTGTTTTTTGGCTGAGAATGATGTGTACACGTTCAATCATTTGTTTATCTTCATACTCCTCTAAAGTCTCCCGATACAGCGAATGCAGCTTAGAATCACGTTGAATTCATTTGGTCAAATCGTGTGGTTACGTATAAAAACAAACACGCAAACGAACAGACTTCCTTATTTTTAAAGATATATAACTTAAACGCTCGATATTGATGAGTCCGCGAAATAGACTCCTAGACTTTTTTGAAAAGAATTGGTTGTTAATACCGGAGATAAAATTTTCATGGCAACAAAAAATAATCGATGATTTGATTTAAAATGATCCCATATGTACCTAATCTATTATTGAAACCAAATATAAAAGAAAATCATTTACGTAATATCTGAGTTCAGTGATAAAACGTATGAAAATAATGCAGACGATATTTAAATAATTTAAAATGAGAAATGATTCAATGAGAGGGTTAAAGGAATGACGTCATAATGCTAGGAAAAATGTTATTTTCACCTATTTATTACGTGATAAATTGAATCGCCTGCTCTGAACCGGGGAAAATAAGGCTCCAATTAATGGTATTCAAAGATTGAAAAGACGGCAAGGGGGGGGGAATTTCGAACGTTTTAAAGACGACAGTATTTTTTGCTGTGATAGGAAGCCTATTTACACCAATTTATTTAGAATCGGATCGATCGTCTAGGAGAAGATAAACTTAACTCGCTTTGAATTTTGCTAACTCAACTCATCCAGAATCCAATATGGATGCCTCTATCCATTCCAGGTCCAACCGCTTCATGAATTCGAAGACAGGCTGACAGATATCTTAGGCTATTATTATGTAGGGGATATTATTTTTGCGCAATGCCTTACTGAAGCAAACTTTTGGAATACACTAGCGCCGTTTGCATGTGCCGGTAAAGCTACCTTCAATTTACCGGGTTAAAGGGATATTATTTGGAGGATCAGAAAAACCCGTGTACAGGAGCAATGATTTCAAGCTTCCTTTTTGCCGGGATTGTCGCCAGAAGTCACGTGATCCGACAGACGTTCAATCTTATCATTCCGTGTATGGTGGATTTGTTGACTTGTCTTTTCACTATTTTTAATGAATGACATAAAATTTCATTCAATTCTGATGAAACGTGTAAAAGCGGAAGAGTCAGTTTGATAATGAAGACATTTATTAGCCTGTTATTATCAGTGGCAATGGCATTTTTTTTATCACACCGGAGTCGCCAAAAATGATGGGAAATGAAGTTAAACACTGGTAGAAAGGTGAATGGTTTTGTTTGAGGAGTTACGGTCTACTGTTTTGCTACAAGAATGCTAATGAGATCGGGAACCACCGCCTAAAGCCGATTCTGAACGGCTACGAATATCCATGCCAGTACCGGGATTCGAACCAACGAATTCAGGTACCAAAGAGCAGCGTAGAAAGGTGAAAAATTTCTACACCTAAACTTTTTCCCTGGCTAGTGATAAGTTTAGGAAAGGGAAGTACGATTCATGAATTTACTTTACATTGGCACTGATTTTTGGCACATGTAAACGGGGCTACTAATTGTATTTCCAAATTTTACTGTTTTTGTATAATTTAATGTTAACCTACTTAAAATAATAACACTCATCCTATTATCAGGTTTCAAACTCCATTGGAAACGTTAAAAAAAAAAAAAAAAAAAAAAAACACTATTACGACGTCATAGCCATTCAGGTTTATTTATTACACTTATGTATCGGTTTTATTTAAAATCATTTGTGAGTTATCCGTCTAACAGATGCAGCGTTACGGAAGCAAACGTTATGAATGCACTTACTGCATTTTCATGCTTTCTATTTTACTGTTGATGTATATTATAACGACAACCTATGTTATAATGTTACGATTCTGTAAATAAATATTAAAAAACAAAATGTGGCAAAATACTATGTGTCCAACGGCCATGGTTTTTTTTTATTGGCGATCAATCAAAAATAGCCAATTTCTGTTGGTCGAGATAATAATAAAAAAAAAAAAAAAAGGAGTGTATTATGCATCTTTAAATGTTTCCCATTAGTATGGCATCCAAATAAAGATTGTTTGTAAACACTACATTTGCACACCATATTATAGAAAATTAATTGTAATTTATTACGAAATGGCTTTGATATTATTACTATTATCGCTGGAAGTCCTGTAATAAACTTATAGTAAAAAACCCATATCGTAACCGGAGAACTGAATACTTCTTCTCCTCCAGGTGGCGCCACCAATCCATCCCCGACCACCCTGCTGTGCAGCCAGTGCAACGCAGGCTTTTCGGACTTCGAGTCTTTCCGGACGCACCTGAAGAGCCACCTGGACGCAGCGGCGCCCTCCTCCCAGCAGCAGCAGCGCCACAGCTTCCGGTGTCCGGAGTGCGGGGCCGAGCTGCCCACCGAACAGCAGTTGGACAGTCACGTGACGGCCCACTACCTGTCGGCCAGCACCGAGTACGGCTGCCAGTCGTGCCTCAAGCTCTTCGCCAAGCCAGACGAGCTCCAGAAGCATCTGATGGACGTGCACGCCTACCACCTCTACAGGTGCGCCCTCTGTAGGCAGATGTTCGACTCCAAGGTCAGTCACTCAGACAGTAATTGTTATTTTTCCTCCTAGGTGGCGACACAAGTGTATGCGACACACGGTTGACATAGTAATCTTTCAATCAACCCCCTAGCCGACCATTTATTTCTAGTAATAATAGCCATTAAACCACCGCCAAGAAAGCTTCCGAATGGTACCACCTCAAAAAAATTTATTATTTTTTAAATCAGATTCATTGCTATTACTGCAATCACACTACATATGACGCATTGTAAATATCCGAAAATTCCAAAATCGAAAGTACTTAGGACAAGTATTAGGATAGAAAGCAAAATCCCGAAATAAAAAGTTCATTGGACACGTATTAGATTATTCGAAAACCGAAAAACTTCGCAGATTTACTGCAAAATACAATCTCCAGTGTTCTCGATATAAGAAAAACAAACTTCGGGAAAAAAAAAAAACACAAAATTCTAAAATCGAAAGAAATTAGAACACTTATTAAGATAGAAAGCAAAATTCAGAAATGAAAAGTACATAGAACATGTATAAGGTTAAATCGAAAACCGAAAAATTTCGCAGATTTATAGAAAATACATAATTTTCCGTGTTCTCGATGTAGAAATAATCAACCTCGAAAGTACACAAAATTCTGAAATCGAAAGAAATTAGAACACAAATTAGAACAAGCAGAAGACCCCCCCCCCTCAGTTCGGCCTACCACCTCAAGAATTACTGTTTGAGCTTGGAGAACACTATTACCACGAACTTATTTTACACACCCCAGTCACCATTGATGAACACGTCAGATCTTTAGTGGACTCGATCATCGACCTCGTAACCCTCCGGTTATGGGATCGACTCCTTTGACAACTGAGATACCACAACTATTCTATTTCAACTATTTCCTTGGTTTTTGTACAGATATTCTTAAATATATTTTCTTTCATTTTTCATAGAGATTTTTGATTAAAAGCAACAAGTTTTAAATATTGCCCACACAACAAAAAATTACGCCCAAAGCTCATTTTTTTTAAACCAATAAAATATTTTTAAGCAAGATTTTTACAAATCCCTTAAAGAAATTAATTTATTTTTTTCTTACATAAAAATAAAAATATTATTTCTAAAATGCTATTCTTGTGTTATATCACATTAAAACACCTTTATTTAATAGTTTTAAATTTTTTAAATTCAGATTTTAAAAAAAATAACGATTTTTATAAGCTTAGTAATATTTATATAAGAGCATATTTGAGATAAAAATTTCATTACCAAACTATTTTAATTTTTAAAAGACAGAATTTTCTGTCCTTAAATATGCTTTGGTAATGAGGAGATTTTTTCCAATTATTCTTGCTAGTTGTAATTAAAAATTGTAAAACAGTGTTGAAAAATAACAATAATTGTCAGAGTCAATAGCATGAACTGAAAATGCAAGCGAAATGAACGTTAGAAAATTAAATACATCAGTTCTAGAACTATTTTTGTTTAAACTTACAGAAATCATTGACTGAAGTCTGTTATTTATTATATATGTATAAAATTAGATGAGAGGCTGGCTAAATACCAGTTTAGGGGGCCCGCCGAACCAAGTTCAGTGGGCACGCCAAACGTAAGCGATGTCGCCGAATTCTACAACTCAGTTTTCTGGCAAACCTTGCTCTATTTTTTTAATCTGAATTCTTCTTAAAAAAATTTCAAACCTTTTTTTTGTTCAAAATATGCTTTGAAATTGGGTTTAAACTTAATACAAAACGAAGCACAAATTGTAAACATCACTTGGCAACAATTTAGCGATCACTTGTACAAAAATAGAGCCAAACACATGGAGACCGGTCCCGGAATTGGGATTCTACCTGCGAGGCTAATGTTTAATTTAGTTAACAAAATATGTAAAATGTTTTATAGAAAAGGCCATTATAATTTAAAATTAACCGAGTTGGCAATATTTTGGCGACGCCATTTTGCAAATAATTTTTAAAATGGCGTCAAAAATGAAATGTTCTTTCTACCTTAAATTTTATCAATTTTAAAAAGAATATTAAATTCTAGATCTTGATAAAAGAAACAAAAATGAACATTTTAATAATAGCCGTTTAATATTTTAAAATTAATAAAATAATATTAAAGCCGTTTTTATTACCATCAGCTATTACTATTTGGGACTACTTAAAAATTGGGTTCCCCTTGGCTAATTTGGCGAAAATATTGGCGATATTTACTAAAACACAAAGATAGTCCATCCAAACATTGTATTTCTTGCTTATTCTGGCGACTTTAATTAATGCACATTGCGCCATCATAATAGAATTATATACACTTACTTAATTAAAGAAAACGACTTGAAAACCGAACATTTATATTTATAGGCAATTAATCCCTTAATAGTTTGCAATCGCAACAGCTCTTAATTATTAAAAATCAGCTATAGTGAACCATTAATGGTTTTTTATATCTAATTTTTTTCAGTATATCGCACTTTTAATATATAAGAAAAGAGTTACACAAGGAGAGTTGGATGCAAATATAAATTATAATATAGATACAGATTGTTTAGACACGGTGAGATCAGGAGAAAATGTTAAACGACCATATTTAAATCCTTATCGCCAAGTTGGCGGGGGAACCCAATTCTTGAGTCAAGCCTTACTATTTGTATAAAGTCATTTAAAATAAATAACAAAGCATTTTATTATTTCAATAACTTTCACTGTCGTTTAAATGTAACAACAAATTACTTTAAATCTTACTCTTACTGCTTAAAATATGTAGCCAAAGTAATAAAAGTAAATATTTGAATTAATAACATTGTAACTACTAAATATTCCTAAAAAATATTGAAACGCAGACTAATGCTTAGTTCGCAAAATATGTAAAAACTTGTACACAAAAGGGAAATACAATTTAAAGTTGTTGCCAATTATTTAGTGATGCCTGTAAACTGGGACTCAATAAATTTTCAATATCTAAAAATATTGTGCAGTCTCTCACCTCTTTTATAAGTTTAATTGATTTCCGTATCGCAATTTAGTTCCTGGAGCAGTAAATTGAACTAACCCTAGTTATACTAATGAAATTCGTCTCAGAAAAAGAATGGAGTCATTCTGTGCAAAAGTCAGATTTTTCATCTTCTCATCAGCTTAAACTTTTTTTTTTAATAATATTTTCATGCATTATAAAACACTGAAGCATAAGAATTCCCAGAAAATTCAACTAAAATATAATACGTATTCTTTCATTTTAAGTAATATTAATAATGTTGCCACTCAGTTATGAGATGCTTAAAAGAGTAAACTTTGATCGTCTGCTTAGAAATAATTATCTTTTAAAAATTATTCAACAGCAAAAAGAGGTAACCACTACATAATAATGCTACAGGAAAAATATTTTAACAAACGAGCTAACTGCCTAGCCACTTTTTCAAATTTCAAATCCAAGAGTCTATTTCCAGGAAATGAAGAAATGGAATATTCAACGGAGCATGCGTTATTCTTTCCAATTTCCAACGCTTGAAATGTTGTTAAAAAGATCAAATTCACTTGAAAATTATTTAATCTGCAATAGGAACGTTACCACTCAAGTTATTGGATTTTTTTTCAATTCTTTAATAGGAAAGGTAAAAAGTCAATACATGATTCGCGTGTTCTGCTGTTATGTTTCGTTTTTCTTAAAATGTGACATGATAAATATGCCATCATTACTCATCAGTCATCAACTGCCGTTTTAAACATCGTAGGACGCCATTTATAAAAAAAAGGAAGATCCTCGCGATGAGAGATTTATTTGATATCCAACATAAAGTGATGCTTTAGATAATTTCTATTTGTCTTGTTTTCAGTCAACATATCGACAAAAATAAATTTATGTGCGAGGCTCGAGACCTCATGGTAGATTACAGGAAATGTATCGTACAATAAAAATTAATCCGGAATTATTTTTAAAATGAGTACGAATTATATAATTATAGAATTCCAGCTTTTCTGGAATTCTATAATTTCTTCTGTACAAAAAGAAATTATCGCGGAATATCTTAATTTCAAGTAAAAACCTGATTTAAAAGACTACAGATGATATTTCAATAATGTATAATAAGTACAGAAAAATAAGATATTTAAATAGATGACGTCATAGAGGGACTTATTGAAAAAAAAGTTTATTTTCATCTAAATTATAACGTCATAAGTTGACAAATTTATCGTCTGTGATTAAATGCTAAAATAACTTTATATTATATTAACTTTATTTGAATGGTTTGAAGTTTAATGATATATTTTGTTTATTACGAGAGCCAATGGGACCTAAAAATACCACTTAAAGATTCTGAAAGACTACGAACGTCCATGCCACCAGTGAATATTGAACTTACGAAGCTCGTAACAACAGAGCAGCTCGACTTAAATTTGTTTATATTTAAAATGCATATATATTTTTTGAAAAATATTTGAAAAAAGTGAAATTTTATCCTATAAAATTAAAAATTTATCATTACAAAAAGAAAATATTTTGGGAAGTATAAAAGAAAATTTAGGTTCAATCGAACGAAAATTATATTGCATACAACCTGTAAATATTCTATGAAAAATATTTAAAGCATTTCGAGATAACATGCGCGTTTCATGAAAAAAACTCATTTTCAGAAAAATCAAATTAAATTCTTATAGTGTACATTTGTTTACAGTCAACAGCTGACATGTTTTTATTCATAACTAGCAAGTTTTCCCTTGCTTCGCTACGGTGAATTTAATATATTACTTTTAGACAAAGATTTATTTTTCGTCAATAACTCTTTCAATTCGTCACAGTTCATTTCGAGTCATTGGCATATTTATAGATTTCTATCATAAGCGTATTATAACATTATTCAGTTTTTTTATAATCGAATTTGTGTCTTATATTAAATTTGCTCAAACTTTTTTTATGGTAAAATATAAGAAATTACATTACTGTATTACTACTGTACGTTGATTAGCAACGTTAATATACCTTGTCATATTACGTGGTAGAATAAGAAGCAGAGGTTTTGACAGAAACAGTGCTCATTTTGTTGGTATTAATAAATGTTGACTAAAATTAAGGAAATTTATAACAAACCACGTGGTTTTGTATGAAACAGAAACACACATTTATAATGACAACCATATGAATATAAAGATAACTCTATAAAATGATAGGTTTTTATTTGCCCGTGAGAGTCACAGATATTTATACTTTTCGTTGTTAGAATATTGTTGATAAACATTTCATTGTAACGTAAAAATGAACCAAGAATTAAATTTAAAATGAGTTCTCGTATAAAAATGCTATAATTTGCGTCACATAGAAATGAAAGTGAATCACTTTATATCTCAATTTCCAGGTTCAATCGAATGGATACTACGCAGACGATGTTTAAATAATATAAAATAAGAATAAATGAAATATTTAAAGGAATGACGTCATAACGATAAAAAAAATTATCGTTTTCACTTAATAATTATGCGATAAATTGAAAGTTTTAATCTCCTGCTTTTAACCGAGGCAAACTGCGCTTAAAACAATTACATGAGATTAACGGGATGACGTCACATTGCTAGAAATATTGCTTCTTTCACTTAGTTATGATGCGATAAATTAAAAAAGTTAATTGTTTGCGTTTAACCGGGGAAAATAATGCTTGGAATAATGACATGAAAAGCTCGAAAAAAGGGGGAAGGAATGAATTTCGAACGTTAAAAATTTTCAAAACCCTCCCTAGGGATATACTTAATAATTTCCCACATTTTCAAGGCGATTGGATGTATGGTTTTTGAGTCTATTGAGTACAGACAGACAGACACAAATTAGTTTATATATATATATATATATATATATATATATATATATATATATATATATATATATATATAGAGAGAGAGAGAGAGAGAGATCACTCTCAATGTTGGAATTTTTTTACGCGGATTGTTTTAAAATGTTCAGAACTGAATTCCTTTCCATATATATTTTATCTGAAAAATCGAATTTTTTTGTCGATTTAACAGTCGTATGACCTCCTAAAGAGGATATGTTCCCTTAAGAATTTGAACTCTTTCCCCTTCCCCTGAAAAAATTTCTACTACGTCACTGCTGCATCACTTTCGTCGACTGCATGGTTGGTTTACGAGATTTGAAGAAGAAGAATTCGAAAATCTTAATGTTCCCCGTAAACGGTGTTTCGTGCGTTGTTGGTCGCTATGTTAATTCTGTCGGTAGCTGACAGAAGCAGGAGCTTCTTCTTATAAATATTCACAGAGGGGAAGGGTGGAATAGCTTGCAACCACACTCACAAATTTAGCAGCCGTTACAAGATATAATTTCCATTTTTTCGCCATTTTTATCACCTCGCTTTGGTGGGAGCCGGACACGAACGGCCATTACCCACGAACCAGCCTGCGCACACACGAATTCTAACATTAGAACGTGAAATTTATGTTTGCTACGTAAGAAAAGGATATAAACGGTGTTTTATTCTTATTTGCGAATC
>CM063504.1:189936040-189956040 GCA_032207245.1 Pardosa pseudoannulata
TCCCACATTGGCATAGATGTTCGTAACCGTTCAGAATTGTCTTTACGTTGTAGGTCCCGGTCTTATTAGCCCTCGTGTTGCAAAAAGTAGACCGTAGCACTCCAAACGTAACCAAACCAAAGGAAAAGCCTCGAAATCTATGAGCTGCGCCTTTTATTAACGTCTGGAAAGAGATTGGCTCCAGGAATGATGTCATTCCGGTAACGAATCACTTTACTTTAATTACTTCTAGTTTATTCTAAAAGGCAGTACGTCACACAATGGGCAGGAAAAATTAATTAACGGGATTGCGGTTCTAAACTTAAAGTGCCAGGAAATGAGCGGTCGCCGCCATATTTAAGAAAAACGTGGTTACGAATGTTATTATTACAAATATGTACACATGAATAATTAACCTTGTTTTCATGTTCAGGTCCATGTTAAGTTGTCCCACCTGTCAGGCAAATCTTCTGGCAGCTACCGTTGCCTGCTGTGCGACCAGCTCTTCCCCAGCGAGCTGCAGCTGCAGTACCACGCCTCGACGCACCAGAAGCAGTTCCCGTGCAGCCAGTGCGGAGAGGCCTTCCACGTCGAGTTCCTGCTCGACCGACACGTGCAGACGGTCCACCAGCAGCGGACGGACGGGGAGCAGAGCGAGGAGGCACAGAACCTCTGCACCAAAACGCCCCAGCAGAACAGAGGTCGGAAAAAACACAAACACTTAACTCTTTTTTTTTTTTTTTTTTTTTTTTTTTCTTATGAGCCAAATAATCTTCGAGAAAAGTGTAGAACAAAACATTTCTAGAAAGATCGGCACCGGAAATAATTAACTGCATATCTTGAAACACATTTAAAATAAATTAAACCTGAAATATTCATATATATATAAATATATATATATAGTGTTTTATTCATATTTATTTATTTAAAATAATTTATTTGGATAACGTTTATATTGATTTATTTACAGAGATGTATTTATATATACATATATATTTATATTTATGTATATATATGTATATGATATACATTTATAACTTCACATATACATATATATACATAGATAGATGTATGTATGTATATACTCATATATATTATGTGTGTAGGTGTAGGTGTACATTTATACACACATACAAACACATTTATATATTTATACACACACACATATATAATATATATATATATATATATATATATATATATATATATATATATATACATGTACATACACACATATATACGTATTGATTTATACATTTATATACATATATATATATATATATATATACATGTACATACACACATATATATATATTGATATACATTATATATATATATATATATATATATATATATATATGTACATACACACATATATGCGTATTATTTATACATTTATATACATACATAGATATAAATCATGTATACACACATATATATACATATATATTATATACATATATATATATATATATATATATATATATATATATATATATATATATATATATATGCTATAAATATTATACATATATTTGTGCATATATATATATATTCGTGTATATATATATATCAGATACATATATTGTATATATATATATATACACACATATTATATACATATATATACATATAAATATACTATATATATATATATATATATAATATATATATATATATATATATATATATATATATATATATATATATATATATATATACATATATGTATACATTGCAATAACACATATATATGTATATATATATATATATGTATACATATGTATATATATATATATATATATATATAAACATATAACACTAATACACATATATATAATATCATGTCTCCCTTTTCCAGACCAGCAGCCGCAGTCGTCTTCGGACGGGCGTCCCTCTTCTGCCCCGTCTCCGGGCAGCCCGTCCTCTTCGGGTGGACGGGCGAAGGAGCAGAAGACGTCCTCCTCGTCCGTGGTGAGTCTGTTCTGCGCGTACTGCAACGAGTCTTGCAAGTCTCGTCGGGAGCTCGAGAACCACATGAAGTCTCACGCCTCTCCCAGCAAGCACAAGTGCAACATCTGCGACGAGATCTGCCCCTCCGCCACCACCCTCGCAGAACACAAGCTCACGCACTGCAAGGTACGCGATACCGGCCTACATCGATATATCGAGATACTCCTTTGAAAGTGCACACGCATGTAATTGACATATGGATATGTTTTCCTTTCATATTCGGATGTTTTATTCTCCTGGTAAACCGTGACACACTAGGGTTGGAAAATAGCAGAAATTTAATATTGCAATATATCCCAAAAATTAATATTGATATATCCCGATACTGCTTTGAAAATGCACGAAAACATTAATTGTATATCGATATATATGAATTTACTTTTTGCTCTTTTACTCTCTGGGTAAACCGCAAAATTAAAAAAAAATGATATGCACAGTCGGACTGGATGCTATAACAAACTTAATATTAGGATATATCACAGAATTATATATTGATATATCGTGATGATACTTCTGAAAGAAAATACACACAGACAAACTGCATACCGATATATTGTCATTTAGTGATTTGTCGTTATACTCTCCAGGAAAACCGCTTCACACTGTTGCTGGACGATATCGGGAATTTAACGTGGCGATATATCTCAATATTATATATTGATATATCGCGAGGCTATTTTGAAGCTGCACACAGACATAAATTGCATATCGATATGTTTTTATTTATTATTTTACCGTCACACTATTCGGGAAAACCGTTTCACACTATTTCTGGAAGATATTAAGAATTTAAAATGGCGATCTCAGAATTATATATTGATATATCGTGATGATACTTTGAAAGAAAGTGCACATAGACATAAATTGCATATCGATATATTGTCATTTAGTGATTTGTCGTTATACTCTCCAGGAAAACCGCTTCACACTAATGCTGGACGATATCAGGAATTTAACAGGGTGATAGATATATCTCAGAATTATGTACTGATATATCGTGATGCTACTTTGAAAATGTACATAGACATAAAATACATATCTATAATTTATTAATTTACCATTTTACTCTCCACGTAAACCGTTACACACTAAGGCTGGACGATATCAGAAAAAATATCGATATATCGAAGTACTTCTTTGAAACCGCAGTCAGATATAAATTGCATATCGATATATTTTATTTTAATATTTTGTCGTTTTATTGTCCGGGTAACCAGTGGCACATTAGAGCTAGACAATATTAAAGATTTAATATCACGATATATCCCTATATTGAAATCGCTATATTGTGACACTGGTTTAAATCTGCAACACAACGTGTATATAATGTGTATTAAGGATTGGAGATATAAGTATTAAACTGTTAATCGTAGAAGGTCTTGTTCTTAAGACTACGATAACATCCAACAGGTGGTGTCCGGCAGCACGTGCATCGTCTGCCGCGTGCAACTGCTGAGCGAAGACCAGTTCCTGAGCCACCTACACCAGCACGGCGGGGGAGGAGGGAACCTACCCGTCCCCTGCGTCGTCTGCCGACAGACCCTCCTGGTGGACGTGGAAGCGAGGATGCACGCCCGCTTTCACCTGCGAAACCAGTCGAGCACGTCGTCCGCCCCCTGCTGTGTCTGCTCGGGCATGTTCGACCCGAGCCACCTGGTGATCAGGGCGTCACAGGGTAGTGTGCCCCTCACTTACATGTGCAAAGGCTGCTTCCACTCAAGGGGGGAAGAAGAATCGAACAGGTACGTACGGGGTATTTTTTGGTAATATAAGTACTCTTTACTCTCCGACTTATCCTCTTATCAAGTACTCACGACAAATCGAGTGTCGACCTGAAATTTACGAATACTTGAATGGTCAGTGACGAATGGTGACATGCGCACAGATTGTACTACAGACTTACTAATCACTTTTCAAATCAGTGAAGTCAAAGACCGTTTTTATCCTCCACGTTCCTGTTGGGTTTTTTTTCAAAACTAACTTTTTTATGTGCCTGCTGACCGCGCTCTCTACCATATAAGAGCAAATACTAGAATCTTTGGGTAAGATGACACTGGTTTTGTAGACCTGAGTTTTCGGTTTCAATTTTCGAGTGAATAATTTTACTATCTTATGTATTCTTATTTGTATTTTAAAAATTTAGGAGATCATATTCCATTTTCACCTACTGCAAATTTCCAGAAAGGCGTCCTATAACTATTCTTTCTTCATTCCTTTCACTCAGGGATCCTAACAAAGTCCCGCGGTGTCCCGACTGCGGCGTGAAATTCGAATCCGGGTCCGAACTGGAGTCCCACCGCCGTTCTGCCCACCAGAGGTCCTTCCAGTGCATCCAGTGCCAGGTGTCTTTCGAGACGGAAGCAGAGATTCGAGCGCACGTCGCGTGTCACGTGCAGCAGGAAGGCACGCACCTCGAGTGCAGGCTATGCCACGAGGTACTCGCACACTTTTTTTTTATTTATTCTGATCTTGCTCGAAAGAGACGAAACCAGAATTTTTTTTTGGAGGTCTCAAAATGAATGAAAGATTTGAATAAAATAGAAAACACGGTTTTTCTCTTTAAATCGTTATTTTTTTTTTTATTGAATCGTCAAGTACACAGGATAAGCTTACGTGTGGAGTAATACATAGTGCAAATGGCCTCCGCAGCTTTTCTGGCAATCTTTTGTAGAAATTTTCCCTGACCATTTTGCAGCAATGTAGATGAATTTCCTCCTTCCACTCGCGGGTGCTTGCGGCAGGTATTTGACTTGAAATTACCCCATCAAAAGAAAGCCAATGCTGTTAAATGACACCAGTGGTTCCCAACTTTGCTGCAAAGGACCCTATATTGCTGCAAAACTGAGGCGACCTTGTCATGACAACCTCGAAGCAAGCGAAAATTCTTCGACTTGCTGCAGTCTTGTCATGCTGAACTTCCTGCAGGTTTGCAGGCTCGCAAAGCAAGATTGCTGCAAACTAAATTTGGTATGTGGGTTAAATCGACAAAAAACTGGTATACCGATGTACTTTCCCATGATGGTCAGCACTTGCATACACAGCTGGCGAATAAATTTCCAAGAATTTAAGTGCGGCTGTTGACTTCGAGTTTCATTGGGGACCCCTGCGTAGGAGTTATAGATCACGGAGTGGCACGAGTGTAGCCCAGGCAGGGATGTGGCCGTGAGATACGGTGACAGGAGCTAAGCAATAATGTCAACTTTCACCAAAGGGACCATTTTAATGAGCTCACCTGCACATCCGAAGGGGGGCAGATGTGGGAAAATTTCACCAACAAGTGGTTGGGACATAGAAAGAGACAATAAACCGAGGTGATAAGTTGGGAAAGGAGTCGATGTCGGGATTCAAGAGTTGCTGGACATCCAGATCCCGTGAGCAAGCCAGAGAGCCCGGCCCAGCAATCGATTTCCGAACGCGCATGAGTATGATAGGCACGCCAGCCTAGACGTTCAGCAAAATAACGGCTGCACGCCCGCACCGACTTCCAGCCTGCTCCCCTGTAATTACAGGAGATAAACAGATTTAACATATTCATGATTGTTATTTGGGCCTACATGATTACGATTGTTATTTGGGGTTACATGATTGTTTTCAATGCAATATCTTGATTAAGAAATAACGTATAAAAAAAGAAATTGTAATGATTATTGTATATTGATGGATATAAAATCCAAATAATTGGTGGTTATGCCCCATATGAATCAAGTAATGTATTAATTTGTAAATAATGTGCATAATAAATGTTTTAGTTCAAATAAAAAGTATTATATATTTACTGTGTTTCCCCTGTGAGAACGAACGCTGGTGTTTGTGTCGTAAATACATTACAACAACTAGATTTTTCAGAAAAAAATACAAGTTAGATGAAATTGAGTTCTGAACCTTTTAAAATAATCCGCGTCCACATTTCCAATATTCAGAGGAGTTGAGAACAAAAACCATATAAAGGGATGAAAGGCTGAGCCCACGATTCCCATCCAAAGGATTGGACTTCAGACCTGCTTCTTGGTTTTCCAAAGACTTTAGGAGGCGACGTTTATGTTCCCATTAGGTGATGAACCCCATTGTTAAGTTCCCCAGCATGTTGGGTCCCCAGTTAGTCTATCCACTGAAGAGCTGAGTCTGCCTTGCCGATCAAACCCAAAGGCATCTTTGTCCACTCAATGATTACCAGTAGGCAAAGAGTGACATAAGTCTTTTGTTGCGCAGGTGCTGGATTCCCCGTCGAAACTGCAGTGCCACCTGATCGAACACACGTACGAAGGGAGCTCTCACTTCACTTGCTACCTGTGCGCCTCGGTGTTCACGGGCTCGCACCTCCTGCAGAGACACATGCTGGAGCACGGCCTGGACGCCCGACCCTACGACTGCTCCGACTGCAGCCAGAAGTTCTTCTTCAGGGCGGAGCTGGACAACCACTCCTTCGTCCACGTCTGGGAGAACATCAAGAGGCTGCACACCAACAACAACGCACTTCACAAAAGTAACTCACATTCATACAAATTAATATATGTATACACCAGTATGTATACACATATATATATATACATATTTATGTATATACATGTATGTATATATATATATATATATACATATGTATACATATATATGTATATATACAAATGTTTGTATATATCTATATAAATACATATATAGATTATGTATATGTATATATATATATGTATGTGTGTGTGTGTACATAATATATGTGTAAATGTGTATGCGTATAAATATATTTGCATGTATGTATACATATACATATGCATATATATGTATATATACATATGTATATATATATAAATACATATATAGTGTGTGCATGTATGTATATATATATATGTGTGTATATATAATATATGTCTTAATGTGTATGCGCATAAATATATTTATTTGCATGTATGTATAATACGAATACGCATAGATATGTAAATATATGTGTGAATGCATGTATATATACATTCATATATATGTATATGCATTAATTATTATTATTTAACTGTATTCCATTTTTATCTGTACAGTATCTGTCAAGAGAATGTAAATTTGACAGAAACAATTTATCAAAAATTTAATGTAAATCAGCGAAACACAATGTAACAACAAAATGTAAATTGTCGAATAGCAATTTATCAATTAAATGTAAACTGATGCGTTAATCATTAGCATTTTGCTTTATTCCTTTTAATGTCATTACAGTTTCTTTCAAAAATATGTAAGTTGATCAGAAACATTTTATTAATGAAATAAATGTTAATCGTCAAAAACAATTTAACAAAAAAATGTAAATTGTTAAATAACAATTTGTCAATAAAATGTAAATTCAAACGTTAATCCTTAGTATTTACCTTTATTCCTTTTTTTTACCTTGACAGTATTTATCAATTTTACGTAAATTCGCCAGAAATATTTTATCGATGATATAAATGTAAAACAGCGAGAAACAATTTATCAATAAAATAAATGTAAATCAGTGAGAAGGAATTTATTAACGAAATGTAAATTGTCAAATAACAATTAGTCAATAAAATGTAAATTGACCCGTTAATCATTAGTATTTATCTTTATTCCTTTTTTATCTTTACAATATCTATCAATGAAATGTAAATTGGCCAGAAACAATTTATCAATAAAATAAATGTAAATCAGTGAGAAGGAATTTATTAACGAAATGTAAATTGTCAAATAACAATTAGTCAATAAAATGTAAATTGACCCGTTAGTCATTAGTATTTATCTTTATTCCTTTTTTATCTCTACAGTATCTATCAATCAAATGTAAATTGGCCAGAAACAGTTTATCAATAAAATAAATGTAAATCAGTGAGAAGGAATTTATTAACGAAATGTAAATTGTCAAATAACAATTAGTCAATAAAATGTAAATTGACCCGTTAATCATTAGTATTTATCTTTATTCCTTTTTTATCTTTACAGTATCTATCAATCAAATGTAAATTGGCCAGAAACAATTTATCAATAAAATAAATGTAAATCAGTGAGAAGGAATTTATTAACGAAATGTAAATTGTCAAATAACAATTAGTCAATAAAATGTAAATTGACCCGTTAATCATTAGTATTTATCTTTACAGTATCTATCAATCAAATGTAAATTGGCCAGAAACAATTTATCAATAAAATAAATGTAAATCGTCGAGAAACTAAAATTAGCACGTAAAAAACAAGTATTAAAATAAGAATCGTAGTTAACAACAGATAATGTATCACTTTAAAATGCGACAGATGTAATACCGATTTTTCCTCTTTTGTCCAAAAGGTGGCAGTAGTTCGGAATCTTCGTCGGTGCTGTACGAGTGTCGCAAGTGTCCTGGAGTATTTGCCAACAGCGTCGACCTCTCCAAGCACCAGGTGTCCCACCAAGACACCTGCACCTTCTGCGGTATGGAATTCGCCTCCAAGGAAGACTTAATGGGACATGTCATGCTCCTGCATTCGGCCGCAATGGACAAAGGTGACAAAGGATTATGATTGTACAATGCCAAACAAAAGGATTAAAGGGTTGTGCTGTAAATGGGTTGACAGGCTTATGGCATATCAAACAAAAGGCTCAAAAGATTGTGCTGTAAATATGCTGACAGATTTATGCTTGTAGCATGTCAAACAAAAGGATCAAAAGGTGGTGCTGTAAATATTCTGACAGGCTTATGGTTGTAGCATGACAAACAAAAGATGAGAAGGTTGTGCTGTAAATATGCTGACAGGTTTTTGGTTAGAGCATGTCAAACAAAAGGATCAAAAGGTTGGGCTGTAATTGGGCTGACAGGCTTACGGTTGTAGCATGTCAAACAAAAGGATCAAAAGGTGGTACAACAAAAGAGCTGATAGATTTATGCTTGTACCATGTCAGACAAAAGGAACAAAATGTTGTAGTCTAATTGGGCTGACAGGCTTATGGTTGTAGCATATCAAACAAAAGGATCAGAAGGTCGTATGATAAAAGAGCAGACAGGCTTAGGGTTTACAAAATGAGAAAATGGGTAGCACTTTGCCTCAATCTCGTCTTTATTACAAGTACTTGTTCTCATTACTACTTGTATTAATGTAATCAGTCACATTCGTGATGAAAATCACCAAGTAATGTTTTATGGAATTTTTAATCAAGATCATTGAGGATTTTTGGAATCGACTTCGATAAAAGAAACAAAGAAAAGATCTTTTGGATGATTTTAAGGTTGTTTCAAATTGGATGCCTAAAGAGATTGCATTGTATTTCGAAAGAGACCATTTTTATGTCGAGAGACGTCAAAGGAACCTATTTTTCAGAAAATATGCGAAATTGCCCTATTTTGATATTACCCTAGTACATGTTCATTGTTCTTCCAATTTTGGAATTTTGTGTTTTTTTATGTTGTCGGTTAATATTTCGAATGCACATCAAATTGACTTATTTTCTTATAATACTGCCAAATTCACAGGTTTTCATTTTATTCCAGTACATGTTTTGCATATTTTCGAATTTAGAATTTTGCGTTGTTTATCGAAACTAACGATTTCTGAGTCGAGAACTCGTCAGTGGAACGTATTTTGCAGTAAGCCTGCAAAAGCCTGCGAATTATGTCGAGAACAAATCAAATCGACGTGTTTCGAAATAAATTCGTAATATTTCCTTGGTTTTGGACATAGGCTCATGCGTGTTCTATTTTAAAAAAAAAACTAATAATTTTTTTATCGAGAAAAGTCAATGGAAGGTTTAGGAATAACCATAAAACGTGTATTTACATTCGATTTTAGAATTTCGCCCAATAAGAAATGTCCTTTTTCCATCTTCTTTCACTAATCAATCTTTTCTTTCAATGAACACTTCCCCGTTTTATACTAGAACGTCTGGGATTTCGCAGCGCAATATCCCAAAGTTTGCCTGTTTTCCTCCCCCCTTATCTTTTTTTCCTATTTTAATCTAAGTAAACAAGTTCAAAATCGAATAGAATAGCAATGAAATATTTCGTGTTGTAAAGCAACCAGCATTGTTTCTCAACTTGTAAAAACCTCAGGGACCTGCCAGCATCGGATGTTAAAATAAGTCCACTGTCCACCACTATCAGAGTTACACGTGGCTATTAGCAAAGACACTTCTAGGGGAGGGGAAGAAATTTTATCTCAGATGGATTCGTCTGTTCTGATACCTCGGCTATCGGAGGCTATTGTGGGAACGGAAGGGTTAAGGTCAAGTCTAAAACGTCCAAATCTTAGAGTCTGACCTACAAAAATCGGGTCGACCTTAAGAGTCCATTTTCATTAAGAAAGCGACTCAAAGCGCACACCATAGTGTCTCTTTCATTGGAAATGATTATTCACCTGTATCCTTTTGGTGTCCAGGTGTCGGCCATCAAGACTTGTATCAGTTCGACGAGGACTCGAGGGATTCTCCTTCCGAAGTGGCGAAGCAGAGCCGAGGCTTCGAGTGCCCCTTCTGCCGGAAGAGGTTCCCCAGGAAAGAAGCCCGCAAGCTGCACATGAAGTCGCATCACTCCACCACCAAAGGTTACACCTGCAACCACTGCGATAAGGTCTGCCTAAAGCGCTCACAGCTCAAGGTAAGACGCCTTCCTCATCATACTCAGGAGACGCAATTTCACCAAAACCCGAAATGTATCTCTGATGTAGAGATGGGTCGTGTATGGATATACCGATTTCCAAATTTTAATTTCGGCGATGTACCACGAACACCGATATCGCTAAATTGGTTTAAGATTCTCCAATCTTCAAAGTAAAATCGTCTATCCCATATTCCGACGCAGTGCGAAGGCGTATCGGCATATGCACGATATAGCATCCCGATATACAAACATCGACGTTCGATTTCCCGACTTCGAGTAACAAAGCATGCCTAATATAACCTAACCTAACTGTCGATTTAACTCTATAAAGTGTTCGGGATGTGGAACTGGGACTTGTATCGATACATCGTAATGAGCCATGACTCTGATTTCCAAATTTTCCGTTCGGTGATATAACAAGAATTAGAACAAACGCCGATATAGTTAAATCGGTTTAAGATTCTCCGCCTATCTCTGGTGTGAGTTCTATGAAGTAACAGCGCATAGTGCGATAGGACACCCTGATGCACAAACACCGCCTTTTGTATATAATATACTGCATATAATTTGCATTTTGATATAAAAGTTGCAGCGATTGTTTAAATTGATAGAATGATAAATTTGCAACAAGAAAAAGTCTTAATGCGTGTAATTTTGTCAAATGCAGTCGTACAGCTTAAGTTGAGTTTATCTTAGATTGAAGGCAGTCAAGTGTAACTCTGCAATATTCTTCGTTAACCCTCTAAGCGGTTCGCCCGTACAATTCCGCCAAACCGATGATGTCTTCAAAACGTAGAATTTTCGACCTCCAAAAACGCTCCGAAAATGGATGTAATGTACAATTCTACTAGTGCTTTCCCCCATGAAGTTTTAGTCGGGTCAATTGTTTAGGAGCTGCACCAATCTTTGACTGGCATTTATTGAGGGATGCACCCCTACCCCCTGCGGCACATAGATGTTGATAGCTTTTCATGGCTTTGTAAATCACTATTTCGAAGTATTTCGTTTGCGGTAACAGGTGTATCTCTAATTGCACCCCTTAAATATCTTGGATGACTTTCGTAAAAAATATAAACAAGTCTCTCAAAGAATATTTTTATTTCTATTTTTAGAATCTATTATTTCATATGGGATGATCTTCGAGACTTGACGTGCTTTCTGTGTATTAAAAATTAGCAATCTATAATATCTATATGTCTGTTTATAACCGGAAGTAAAGGGACAATAATGAGGGTGAGTTTCCCGTATTCTATTCTAGTTGACAAAGGTGAAGAAAAAAAACATAGAACGCCTTGGCCACTGACACAGTGAATCTTTAGCGTATATTTTGGAGACTTTTTTTCTTCGAAGTGTTCCACTCGGAGGGTTAAATAGATTAAAAAGCGCAGCTAAAAAATCTATCTGCCCCAACCGAATATTCGGGAAAACGGCCCTATCACTATCTCAGAATAAACTAGTTACCTGACGTGGATACTTGCTGCCTTCAAACAAACTGAGAGAACCCCTGACACCACGTGTAGTTCTTCTGTGAAACCGTCCCTTGATCAGCTGATACAGTGTTCTCTCGCCACTTCGTGTTTTGCGGCTTCAGATTTTCGCGGGTTTTTTCAAAATATTCATCAAAAAATAAAAATGAAAAAATACAACCCTGTCAGCAGCCACGTTCATGTTGATGCGTTAGAGAGAAGGATCCTTGCATTTCAAACAAAGAGATGAGTTGACTCAGAGTATATACTACGGGCTCTTGAGATGACAAAGTCTGCAAGTGAGGAAGAAAATGAAGAGGAAGATGAAGATCAAACTGAAAAGTATGGCCTCACCCTGGAGAATCTGCAAAAATTGTGCAACATGTCAAGAATTTGACGACAATAGGGTTCGAGCTGTCGAGTTCAGCCATCGCGTTGACGGGGTTATGTTCTTGTACAGGGGACTTTAGAAAGAAAAGGCAAAAGAAAGACAACAACTACCCATCACCCTGTTTCTCTCCAAGCCCCTTCGCTCTACCGTCTGCGTCTCCAGCAGAAGAGTCTCCGAGGGAGCCTAAAACTTCTACGAGTTGAGTGAGAACCTCTCCTCCGCCACCAACAAGACTCTTCGCCTCTCTCAGAAAGCAATGTGGATGAATGTTTATTACACTATAAGGTTTTGTAATCAACCTTATTAATGAGCACTGACACGCTTAAGTAAATACGTATACTGTTGTCATTTTTGTCTTAAATGTGTAAACTATACATACGGTTTACATATTTCAGAACATTCGTGTACCCGCCTACACGAAAATTCCTAGAGGCAAATCCTACTTGGCGGTTTTTCAGCTTTCGTGGAAGGTTCTGGTCTCAATTAACCGCGATCGCTGTATGTTTGCCTAACAGTTTTTGCAAATCAATTATAATTTTTTCATCTCCCTTAAAACATGCCTAATGTGAAAGGCGCGTTCTCAACAAGACAAAATATTGACGTGTTTTTGAAACAAAAAATCAATATGTGTTTAGATATTTAAAAAAGCCTTATCACTTAAGTTGCCTCAATTAGGCCTTAAAAAGTCAAACAGCTCTTAAAAATCGAAAAAGATTTTTTTTTTTAATTATCATTTTCAGCTTTTCAGACCTTGAAAACAAATTTTACAAACATAATTTTTTAAACATAGTTAGATCAAATTGTTATCTTTACACGCATATCGCATTTAATTTTAAAATATCCTTCCATAATAATAGCCTAAGTTGTCTGTACTTCTGTCCGCGAATTTATGAAGGGGTTGGACCTGGAATGGATAAAGGCTTCTATATAGTATTTTTTGATGAGTTAGGGTTAGCAAAATTCAAAGCAAGTTCGAAAACGTTCGAAATCCACCCCTTCCCACCTTTTCGAGTGTTTAATGCCATTATTTCGATACAAGCACAATCCTTAGGAAATTCAAATGTTTTTACAACGAGGAAGTTGAGCTGCACCTGACGTCATACGCACATTCTCTATTCTCTAAAGAAAATAGTCTTTGGGAGAGCTTTTTAGTAGAGTTTATTCACATGAATTTCCCACACACATATTGGAGTCTTAACCAGAAGGCGGAGTCAATCTCGATTCTAAAGGCTTTTTTTCTTCAAAAAGTAACTGCATTTTATATCGTCGGCAACAACCCCCGCTCTATTTTGTTTTCAACTCCATTTCTTTCTACGTTGTCAATCGCGGAAAACTGAAAACAGCCAAATCCATCTCGAGCTCACGACAACCCCTGCCACTTCAGCCTCTTCTACTTACGTCAACCAGGGTTCTGGGAGGTAATCTCTAGGCACTCGGCCACTTTGTCAGCTAAACTTTTTTCTTATCTTTTCCGAAAAGTAAAGATAACGTTTCACTCACAAAAGTCCGGCGTCAGTGGAGATCGTTAACGGGAAACTTATCACCTTCCGTCGGACCATAGTGATCTATTACCCAGTCGGAGCACTCGCTTGTCGCCAGGATTTTTTGTTGTTGTTGTTAATATGTATCTTTACACAAAGCATCTAGATGTAAATCTGAATCACGGTGCCGAAATTTTCAAAAAGTTGATTCAGCCTCTTCAGAATGCATTTATATATATGGTGTAAGACTATGGTGACTAAACGTCTCTCTGTTTCCAGGAACACATGCGCACGCACATCAGTTCGACGACTCAGTCGTGCGAGATCTGCGAGTCCGCCTTTCCGTCCACCCCTCTACTGAGGCGCCACCTGCGCGATAAGCACAATCGGCGCTACGAACACACCTGCGTCGTCTGCGACGAACTCTTCGACGACCCCAAGAGCCTCCTCGACCACCAGCTCGAGCAGCACAAGGTGACGCTCTCCACCCCTTCCCCGGAACAACCCTCCACCTCCGTCGTCTGCCACCAGAGGAGGTCCAGTTCGAACGAGAGCAGCGACACCGTCATAGACGGAGCGGAGATCAAGCCGGAATCCGTCGAGCAGGAGGAGATATCTCAACTCCCGGCAGAGGTGGCCGCCTGAGGGAGCCACCGTGGTCAGCCTCAGGATAGTTGTCGACTGTGGAAAAATTGTTTCTCCTTTTTTATCGATTCCGACAGTGCTCGGCAAGATGTGCTTCAAGATATTGACTGTTACGGTGTAACCGTCCCTTTTCATGACAGACACACACTTCTAACGATGATCAAAAAATTTCTTTTTTTATCGACTTAGAGGAGTTTGCGACGGTGCTGTGCTTCCTGGAGGGGGTGGACTTAAGAAAATTAAAGCTTCTAAAACCAAAATTGGACTTCATACAAGTTCCAGAAGGTTTCCGCAGTCGAGGTATAAATACTTAAGACTGCCTCTAGTGGCACAGCACCAGAGCAACTTCGGGATTCTTTAGAGCGAAATTCCTTTTTTGAGAAATCCATTTGTGTAGTAAGATGCTTCTCTCGGCAGAATCTTCGCTTGGAGAAGTTGGATTCTGAAAGTACCGCGGTGCTAAAAAGGCATTTGCTACTTTTTTTTTCCTTTTGTCCTCAAGTGTCCTTGAAAGAAATTTCGTCGCGAAGTATTTACCAATCATATCAAACGCATCTGTAAATAGTTGTACAGGAGTGCATGTTCCTCATTGATTTTTTTGTCGAAAATTATTTAAAACAAAGTTTTCCTTTTTGGAGATATTATTACTTCTATCGTTGACGCTGTGTGGAGGTTTCTAATTTATTACGGTGTTTAGTATAATATTATATATTTGTTATGTCACGCGATCACGTCGCGGCAGCTAACGAGGATTGGGACGATGGAATGAACAAACGACTGTCTCACAACACATTCCTGCAGTTGCGAGGAGCACACTATTTATTCTAAACAGCGTTCTGCTACACTCGTTAACACTAGAGCGTCCGCGATTTCGATGAGCGTTATCGTTTCGACACCGCGATATAAAATACATCAAATAATTGTGATAACTCAATAATTGAAAGACCACAGTCTGGTAGGGCTTACATTTATAGATTTTTAATATTATTTCATGTAATTACAACATATTATGATCATTCATATAAAAAAATTGTAACAAATGACTCAATCTCGTAAAATGAAATAAAAAAATATTCATGAATCCCCTATGTAATAACAGCCTAAGTTATCAGTCCGTCTGTCCTCGAATTTATGAAGCGGTTGGACCTGGAATGAATAAACATCCATGTTGGATTTTTGATGAGTTAGAGTTAGTAACTTGCGAAGTCCAGCCTTTCCCCCCTTTTCTAGCATTTAGTGTCATTATTTCAAGTCCTATTTACCCAGGATAAGAGCAGGCGATTCAATTTATCAATTTATCACATAAAAATAGATAAAAATAACATTTTTTTCTATCATTATGACGTCATTCCATCTCATTGAATCGTTTCTTATTTTAAAGTATTTAAATATCGTCTGCATTATTTTCATACGTTTTATCACTGAATTTAGATATGACGTCAATAATTTTCTTTTATATATTTGGCTTAAATAATAGATTAGATACATAAGTGATAATTTAAAATTAAATCATCGATTATTTTTTGTTGCCATGAAAATTTTATCACCGGTATTAACAACAAATTCTCTCTACCTCCACGGCGTAGTGGGAATGATATTTTCATTCATTTACTTACACTAATTACTGTAGCAAAAAAATGGCAACAACTTAAGGATCATTTCGACGTAGCTAAGAAAACTTTGAATTATCTTTCTAGATGAATTGAACGTGATTCTAAACTGCATTCACAGTATCGGTAAACTTTAGAGGAGTATGAAGATAAACAAATGATTGAGCGTGTACCAGATACTTGTTAGCCAAAAAACAAACCGTTTTTTTGCCTGCTTCATAGGGTACTTTACAGTTCTGGAAAGTTAAAAAATTGACAGATCCCGTCAGATGATGGGCTATATGCCAGTATTAGTATAATAACCCAAATAGTCATTTTTGTGAGAATGCAATATTTTTTATCGTTTTTATGCTTATGTTTTGTGCATAACTCATTTGCAATTGATACAATGATATTTACTTTCGTCTGTACACTGTCCACACACCAAGAAACACACATTTTTTTTTGGCATTTAGATCTCTTCTACGAGCCATCGTTTCAGGGCGTCTGCTCTGCACAAGGTTCGAAAATCGAATGAATTTGTTTTATTGGCATACAAGCAAATGCTATGTTACGAAAGACATAACAGTTTTAGTCATTTCCGCGGTGAATGCTTCATACAAATGTGCGACAGTCCTTAGTTTTACTAATGGCATCTACTTAGTGAACTATGTTTTGCTGAACGAAGTTGCCTCGGTGTCGAAACGACACAGGCAGACGTTCTACGTATATCGAATTGTAAAATCTCTCCTCATTAACTTAGAACCCCACAACTTTTTCCCTGTCATCACAATAGAAAACGATTAAAAGTCACGAAAAATTTTTGAAATATAGCCTGCAAAAATGCGGAAAGGACAACAAACTAAAGAAGCTCCAGTGTCCAATCGACACCGACGGATGTTCTAGTGTTAATGCGTCCGCAGAAAATTGCGCAACTGCGAGTGTTTGGTGAACAAACTCGGTACGTTAAAAATGATATGCGCTATTTCTTGTTCTCTCATTTCCAGAAGGGGCGTTTACTTGCGTTTAACTTTCTTAGATATTGAGTTTTCAGTGCCAATAGTCGGTCGGAAAATTCTACAATATTTGGTTCGTTCAATTGAATTTACGTTCAAGATGTTCTTCTTTGACTAAAATCATATTTAAATATTAATTGAAATTCTATTAATGAAATCTTTCATTTTTCCTTGAGTTGACTCAGGGAATCCAATATGGCGGATATCAATCGAACTTAAAGCACTAGAAAAGTATCTTCCTTAGAGTACCCAGTCACTTTAAGGTATTTCAGAAAAATACTCTTTAATATACCCACCCATCTTAAGGTATTTGTAAAAAAAATCTCTTTAAAGTTCCTTGCCGTCTTAAAGCATGTCAAAAAATAGCCTCCTTAAAAAAGACATTCAAAAGTATCATCTTTAATGTATTCCGCTACCTTAAAGTATTTCAAAAGTATCCTCCTTAAAGAAAATATTTCAAAAGAACTAGGCCACCATAAGTATTTCAAAAGTTCCCGACTAGCTTAAGCTATTTCTAAAGTATTCTTTTAAAGGTATTTCAAAAAAGCCCTCCTTAAAATACCCGGCCACTTTAAGCTATTTCAAAAGTATTCTTCTTAAACTACCCCACCATCTTAAAGTATTTCAAAAGTATCCTCCTTAAAGAAGATATTTCAAAAGTACCGGGCCACCTTAAGTATTTCAAAAGTACCCGGCTAGCTTAAGCTATTTCAAAAGTATTCTTAAGGTATTTCAAAAAGGCCCTCCTTAAAGTATACGTCTACCTTAAGATATTTAAAAAGCATTCTCCTTAAAGTACCTAAGCACCTTAAGCAAAAGTATCCTCCTTAAGGTATTCCAAAAGTACCAGGTCACCTTAAGGTATTCTCCTTAATTAAGTTACCCTCTTAAGCAAGCAACTTAAAGTAGTTCAAAAGTATCCTTCTTAAAGAAGATATTCCAAAAGTACCAGGCCACCTTAAGGTGTTTCAAAATTATCCGGCTACCTTGAGATATTTTAAAAGCATCCTCCTTGAAATACAGGCTTCCTTAATATATTTTAAAAGTACCTAAATTAAAATACCTGGCAACTTTAAAATATTTCAAAAGTATTATATTTAAAACACCCGGTTACCATAAGGTATTTCAGAAGTACCTTCCAGCTTAAGTAACTGGCCACCTTCACATATTTCTAAACAGTTCTCCTTAAAGTACCTGGCCACTTTAAGGAATGTAAATACTAGGTATTTGCTGAAACTATTGTTGGAAAGATTTTTGGCAAAGAATTTGAATACAATGTGTCTTTTTTTCTGACATTGAACAATTTTATATTACACAGCACTTTTTCTTTGATGACAGCGCGGCCATTAATCTGTGAACATGTGCCAAAGTTTGAAAACAAAATTGGTTTATTTCTAGGATGCCATACATTTTGTGCCAACAGATGGAAATCCCTGATAAAAAAGAATGTTTAACGGAGTAAATGAACAGAATTTGCTTTTATAATACTTTAATTTAGAACATTCCTCTGTTTTCGTCTAACATCCAAAAATTCTACTTTATAATGTACAACAATTCCGAAAATTCTGGAATCCCCGGATTTCATGCATCAAATAATCCAGAAAGATTTTTACCTCTACTAGAGAATTATCGGGTAAGCACTGTACTCTAAGCAGACGATACATTCAATCTCTGTGAAGTGATCTCTAATGATTCCAACAGAGTTGTACAAGTTTTGAAGTAAGTGGCGTACATCATTTAAAAAATGCTCATTCTACAGTCATCTAAGATTCTTTGGCATTGAAAATTTGGGGATGATTCGTTAAGCAAATGTAGGATTTGCGCGTATATCAGGTATCAGTTAACTACGTTATCAGGGATTTCCGGTAAATATATTGTATATGCTTATTAAATTACGTCAAGGTGCTGCATTAAACGCCCTCGCCTTTAATGCTCCCGATGCCACAACGAATAAATTTTTACATCTGTTTATAAAAACAAAACACACACCATCTTTAACTCAGCGTAAATGAAGAAGTGAAAAAAAGAATCAGTATCCATATTTGTATTGAGGACAGAGACATTCATGAATTTTTAACCCCTTCGTGACGGCTGCATCAGATGTCGCCTAACTCTTCCTGGAAAAAAAAATTTGCAGTATCAAGCGGTTAAGCCTAAGTTTAAAAAAATCAAATTTATTTTCAGTTCATTTGATTTGTCTGTAACTGTAACTATGAGTATTATAATCATAAATAGAACACTGTGACAAACGATACGTTTACCGTTAAAATTGGATGATTTTTATTCAGAAGCTGCTAACAAATGGCGCTGCATACAGTACAGCTCGTATCAGCATCCCATTATTTCCTGCCTGCTTATAAAACTTCAAAACATTTCCTGCCGCAATTCGTATTGCCGCGGATTTTACAGAATAATTTCAGAAGTTTCGACGACATTTTTCGAATTAACTAGTTTGCCCGGGATCAAAGTTCCCCGCTGGTTTATGAGCCTGTCAGTTCCCATTCGAAAATTCGCGTTGTTGCCGTAGGATCGTAGCTGATCTTCGGTACTGCAATTCGTGGATTCGTATCCCACTGTGGCACGGTTGTTCAGAATCCGCATTAAACAGTAGGTCCCGGTTCCATTCGTCTTCAAGTTGCAATAAAGTTGACTGTAGTGCTCCAAAATAAAAACCAAGCTAAGCCATAGGATCTGCTACTAAGTTGTAATACTCCAGAATCTAGAAAACATGCTGTTACAAAACCTCAACTTCTTCCTTCACTATGTAGACCGCTTTTCACTTAACAGGCATAACGTTAATTACAACAACAGCAGCGCCATCTGTTGGGAGTTTTGTACATAAATCTTACAGATATCGCGATA
>CM063504.1:189966040-189978540 GCA_032207245.1 Pardosa pseudoannulata
CGAAACGAAACGATACCTCACCACTACGAGCGTATAGGAGGTGCCATTAGCGAACACGACGGTCTTTAGCCTCAAGATGGCTCGCAAAATGACAAGCAACGATGCTGATGAATTTGCTTACTCGAAATACCTGTTTTATGTACTCAGTAGAAACTGTAAATGTCATCAACATCTGTATACTTAGTGAAAAAGAGGTACAAAAATGAGTATTATATAAATTATTTAACACAATAAGAGCTGAAATGGAACAAATAACATTTGAATTCCATTTGAAATCATTCTAGACGCGAAACGAAACGATACCTCACCACTACGAGCGTATAGGAGGTGCCATTAGCGAACACGACGGTCTTTTCTCAAGATGGCTCGCAAAAATGACAAGCAACAATGCTGATGAATTTGCTACTCGAAATACCTGTTTTATGTACTCAGTAGAAACTGTAAATGTCCCCAACATCTTTATACTTAATGAAAAAGAGGTACAAAAATGAGTATTATATAAATTATTTAACACAATAAGAGCTGAAATGGAACAAATAACATTTGAATTCCATTTGAAATCATTCTAGACTCGAAACGAAACGATACCTCACCACTACGAGCGTCTAGGAGGAGCCATCAGCGAACACCGGTCTTTAGCCTCAAGATGGCTCGCAAAATGACAAGCAACAATGCTGATGAATTTGCTTACTCGAAATACCTGTTTTATGTACTCAGTAGAAACTGTAAATGTCCCCAACATCTTTATACTTAGTGAAAAAGAGGTACAAAAATGAGTATTATATAAATTATTTAACACAATAAGAGCTGAAATGGAACAAATAACATTTGAATTCCATTTCAAATCATTCTAGACGCGAAACGAAACGATACCTCACCACTACGAGCGTATAGGAGGTGCCATTAGCGAACACGACGGTCTTTAGCCTCAAGATGGGCTCGCAAAATGACAAGCAAAAATGCTGATGAATTTGCTGACTCGAAATACCTGTTTTATATACTAAGTAGAAACTGTAAATGCCCCAACATCTTTATACTTAGTGAAAAAGAGGTACAAAAATGAGTATTATATAAATTATTTAACACAATAAGAGCTGAAATGGAACAAATAACATTTGAATTCCATTTGAAATCATTCTAGACGCGAAACGAAACGATACCTCACCACTACGAGCGTATAGGAGGTGCCATTAGCGAACACCGGTCTTTAGCCTCAAGATGGGTCGCAAAATGACAAGCAACGATGCTGATGAATTTGCTTACTCGAAATACCTGTTTTATGTACTCAGTAGAAACTGTAAATGTCCCCAACATCTTTATACTTAGTGAAAAAGAGGTACAAAAATGAGTATTATATAAATTATTTAACACAATAAGAGCTGAAATGGAACAAATAACATTTGAATTCCATTTCAAATCATTCTAGACGCGAAACGAAACGATACCTCACCACTACGAGCGTATAGGAGGTGCCATTAGCGAACACGACGGTCTTTAGCCTCAAGATGGCTCGCAAAATGACAAGCAACGATGCTGATGAATTTGCTTACTCGAAATACCTGTTTTATGTACTCAGTAGAAACTGTAAATGCCCCCAACATCTTTATACTTAGTGAAAAAGAGGTACAAAAATGAGTATTATATAAATTATTTAACACAATAAGAGCTGAAATGGAACAAATAACATTTGAATTCCATTTCAAATCATTCTAGACGCGAAACGAAACGATACCTCACCACTACGAGCGTATAGGAGGTGCCATTAGCGAACACGACGGTCTTTAGCCTCAAGATGGCTCGCAAAATGACAAGCAACAATGCTGATGAATTTGCTGACTCGAAATACCTGTTTTATGTACTCAATAGAAACTGTAAATGCCCCCAACATCTTTATACTTAGTGAAAAAGAGGTACAAAAATGAGTATTATATAAATTATTTAACACAATAAGAGCTGAAATGGAACAAATAACATTTGAATTATCATTCTAGACGCGAAACGAAACGATACCTCACCACTACGAGCGTATAGGAGGTGCCATTAGCGAACACAGCGGTCTTTAGTCTCAAGATGGCTCGCAAAATGACAAGCAACAATGCTGATGAATTTGCTGACTCGAAATACCTGTTTTATGTACTCAGTAGAAACTGTAAATGCCCCCAACATCTTTATACTTAGTGAAAAAGAGGTACAAAAATGAGTATTATATAAATTATTTAACACAATAAGAGCTGAAATGGAACAAATAACATTTGAATTCCATTTCAAATCATTCTAGACGCGAAACGAAACGATACCTCACACTACGAGCGTATAGGAGGTGCCATTAGCGAACACCGGTCTTTAGCCTCAAGATGGCTCGCAAAATGACAAGCAACAATGCTGATGAATTTGCTGACTCGAAATACCTGTTTTATGTACTCAGTAGAAACTGTAAATGCCCCCAACATCTTTATACTTAGTGAAAAAGAGGTACAAAAATGAGTATTATATAAATTATTTAACACAATAAGAGCTGAAATGGAACAAATAACATTTGAATTCCATTTCAAATCATTCTAGACGCGAAACGAAACGATACCTCACCACTACGAGCGTATAGGAGGTGCCATTAGCGAACACCGGTCTTTAGCCTCAAGATGGCTCGCAAAATGACAAGCAACGATGCTGATGAATTTGCTGACTCGAAATACCTGTTTTATGTACTCAGTAGAAACTGTAAATGCCCCCAACATCTTTATACTTAGTGAAAAAGAGGTACAAAAATGAGTATTATATAAATTATTTAACACAATAAGAGCTGAAATGGAACAAATAACATTTGAAATTCCATTTCAAATCATTCTAGACGCGAAACGAAACGATACCTCACCACTACGAGCGTATAGGAGGTTCCATTAGCGAACACACCGGTCTTTAGCCTCAAGATGGCTCGCAAAATGACAAGCAACAAAACAATGCTGATGAATTTGCTGACTCGGAAATACCTGAAATACCAGTTTTATGTACTAGAATTGGCGCAATTCAAACAAATGTTCGTTATTTACAAGAAGCATCAAGCAATGAGCAAAAAGAATCTGACGTTAAAGTGGCAATTCTATTGAATGCAGTTGGCGAAGAAAGTGGAATCTTTAAAATACTTTTTGAGTTGTCAGAAGATGATCGTATGATTATAAAAAAGGTGATTGAAGCTTCGATCGGCATATAACACCAAAAAGGAATGTTGTAGATCTTAAATTTATTCAATAACTATAAAACATAACAATATTAAAATTCATTAAGCCTAGCAAAAACAGAGATTCTAAATCATAATTGAACTACAATTGCCAATATCTCTTTTACAATTTCATACACTGTATGTTGCCAATACAAAATAAATATAAACAAATTATACAAATTAATATATTTTAAACACACAACATCTTTTTTTCATGACATGAAAAAATCTCTGCAAACGTGAAGTGGTTTTACAATGCGACCCCTTCTTGAAGTATTCATTTTTGTGGTACATTGCCTGTATCCTGAATAACAGACCTGCCCACTATTCCAGTCAGTATACTGTAAATGTCCTCGACATCTTTTTAATTAGCAAAAAAGTGGTACGAAAGTGAATAATTTTATATATATAACGCGTACTAATTGCTGAAATTTTATAAATAACACTTATATTATATTTCAAAATCGTTTTTAATTCGATACAAAACGATGCCTGGTTACTAAGATCCTATAGCAGGCGCCCTTCGCGAACACGACGGTTTTGGGCCTCAATCCAACTCGTATCCAAGTGATTGTAAATGTCCTCGACTGTTGACGACGACTAAGTAAAAACTTAGTAAAAAATTGGTACGAAAATGAATACTTTATATAAATTACATAAATTACATATATTACGAGCTGAAATTGGACAAAATATGTTTCAATTCTATTTGAAAGATCGTCTTTAACAGCGTTCTATCATTCAGCCATCATTTGACGATACTTAACTTGTTTTTATGTGTATATATATATATATATATATATTTGATATATATGCATATATACATATATATATATAAATATATATATATACACCACATGATGTTTTAGTGTTTTTGAATATATGCATACACACACATAGTATATATTATGTTTAACAATATGTACTGTACGTGTATTTGTATATATATAATTACATATATGTATTATGGGTATATATATAAGTAAACACATATATGAGTATATTTGTATATAAGCATACGTATGTTTACATATATACTAAATAAATTACTCATACACATACATTGTTATGTTAAAATCTAAATTTAGAATTTCTCAGTCGATCAGAATCACCCTTGGTGAAAGGTATGACGTGAAATATTTAGCACTAATTTGATTTGCTCCTGAATCTAAAAGTAAAGTTGAGTTCGATCAATTAAATAAATGTATAAAATTATGGCATTTTTTTTCTTTTAAATTTAAATGCTGTAAATTAAAATTTTGTCAATAATTGACGTTTTACAATTATGAGAATAGTTTTTTGATGAGATCTGGATGTACTGAGTGTTTAAATATTTTCTTTTTATACAGCGCAACCAATTAAAATAATTTATTTTTCTAAAATAAAATAAACTAGCTTTAAAATTACTCCCAACAAATAAAATTCCTTAGGGCAGATATACAACAGGAGGATGCAGCATAAGATCTATCTACTATTCATGGTTCCCTAATTTCTTACGTACAATCGACGGATTTTATGTTAAACCTTTATTATTCTAATGGGGCATTTATACGCCGCTGCGAAAATTTTTTCTCTAGTAAAAATTTACAAATACCTTTCCTGATAATAGATGGCTAGCACATGCTTAAAAATCTATTTTATTATTCCCCTTTAAAGGATACATGAAAAAAAAAGTTAGATCAAGGGCACAGCGGATAGAATTAAAATTCCTGTTTAAATTTAATATTCTTAATGTTGGTACACCAATTTCCAACAAGAATTGTATAATCTGAATGGTAGCACTTTCAGGAGTCATTTTAAGTAAGAAAAAATTTTCTGAAAAAGTGTACGCTAAAAAAAATAAAAGATTTTTAAGAATATTAGTACGGTTTACGTTGCTGTCTATATCTGTTTGTGAACAAAGGCAAATACACCTTGACTTTGTAACTACCGAGTGTTTCATTGCTAGCTTGAAACGTTTCTTTGGTAGACGGGGCAAATGTTCAAAAATCATGACTGACAATGCCAAAACATTTGTTGGTGCTAGTGCTGAAATTAAAAAATTGCTTAAAATGGTAAATTCTCCAAATAAAATTGTATCAAACTACTTAATTGATCGATTGGAAATTTATCCCCCCAATTTCTCCAAATTTCGGGGGTATTTGGGAAGCGGGGGTGAAGTCATTTAAATTTCACCTAAAGCGTACGGTTGGTCGTCAAGTATTGACCCTAGAGGAATTTATTACTATACTCAGTGAAATAGAAGGCGTATTGAACTCTAGACCCCTCACGCCACTTTCACCGGAATTTCACAGTTTTGAGGTACTATCACCAGGGCATTTTTTGATAGGCACACCCACTACTGCTCTTCCTGAACTTATCTTAGTGAAAATAGATTTTCTAAGTGGCAGAAAATTACAAAATTGAGTCAAATAATTTGGAAGTCGTGGAAACATGACTATCTAAGCAACTTACAACAAAGGAGCAAGTGCAGATACAGCAAAAAAGAGGTTAAAGAGGGTACGCTTGATTTAATTAAAGATGATAATCTTCCCTCTACAAAATGACTCCTTGGCAGAATAAATGAGGTATTCTATAGAAGGGAAGAGTGGTAAACCTGCGTTTACCTGATGGTAAGATTCTGAAAAGAAATATTCGGAATATTTGTATAATTCCTGTGGAATAAGTCACTTTAACTTACAAACTAAGTAACGATGGTAGTTTTTATGTTATGTGTTTATTTGATGTTACTAATATGTTAAAAATTGTACTAAGGATTTGTATTTCTATTGTAATTACTGTAATGTGTATTTGAACTGTAATCAAATTTTTCAAAGGATTTTGAATGTGTAACATTCACCGGCGGGGAGTGTTGCGTTCCACGCTCGCGCACTGAGCATGCGCGAGGTTTCTGTTCGAGTGAGCTCTGTGTAACGCGGTAGGCCTTCTGTCAACAAATTCAGTCCATATTGAAGTTCAATAAATGTTCGTGTTGTTTCTGAATGACGTCTTTGGTCATTTTTATAAAGTCCATTTAAAAGCATATCCAAGTATTATATAAATTATTTAACACAATAAGTGCTGAAATTGAATAAATAACATGTGAATTCGATTTGAAACCATTCTACACGCGAAAGGAAACGATACCTGGTCACTACGAGCGTCTAGGAGGAGCCATCAACGAACACGACGGTCTTTAGACTCAAGCTGGCTCCCAAAATGCCACTCAACGATGCGGACGCCTTTGCCTACTCGAAATACCTGTTTTATGTACTCAATAGGGACTGTAAATGTCCCCAAAATCTTTATACTTAGTGAAATAGAGGTACAAAAATGAGTATTATATAAATTATTTAACACAATAAGAGCTAAATGTGAATAAATAACATTTGAATTCCATTTGAAGTTTTTCTAGACGGGAAACGAAACGATACCTGGCTACTACGAGCGTCTAGGAGGAACCATCAGCGAACACGAGGGTCTTTAGCCTCAATCTGGCTCGCATGTGGACGCCTTTGTCTACTCGAAATAGCTGTTTTATATACTAAGAGAGACTGTAAAATAATACGTATACTACAAAATATATAATACAAATAAGTATTATTTACTTGTTTTATTCTTTTTTCCTTTATTTTTATATATCCAGGTCGCTCTATTATGCAACAAGGAGTGGAATTGAATGATTGTTTAAAAAATTTATATAAATTTTCATTAATTTTTTGGACTAATTATAATTTTATGTTTTGTTGAATTGTATGATAAATTGTTAATAAAATTAGATGTTTTATGGATGTAAAGATTTAATGTTCATTCTGAAGGATTGTTATTTCATTTCAGTGGAATTTCTTTGATAAATCTAGCAAGAATTTAGAATATTGTTTAATTACTGGTTTTAATTGTACATTTTTCTTTCTACTGTGAAATCATAAAATTAAATTCTATAAATTATTAAGAACTTGAAAATAAAAAATGTTTTAAATTTCATTAAAATGTATATTGTTCAGTAATTTTTTTGGTAAAGTGTAAAATTTCATTGTAAAAATGATGAATTTCTTATTACATTCCAAGTCACGATCTATATGGAAAGAAAATTTTCACCATTGGAGAACAGCAGGACTTCATTCGCGAGGCACTGCTGGAAGGGAGAGTTTACTATACCTTTTTGACAAGTTGCGCCATCTGTCGCTGCTGGTGATCCCTAGTAATCGAGAAGCTCAGTCAAGGTCGGCTGATCACCTCCGAGAATCTGTGACCTAGTTAAAATACGCGGTGCCGCTCGGACTATTATCGCCATCTGTTGGTCGGAAAGGGAGTGTCGATACAGCTTCGCTCCTTTGAGGAAGCTAGATATAGTTTGGAGACTCTACGCACAAAAACATGTATCATACATATATACACCATCTTTTATTTGCGATTGACGCCAGAGGCATGATAGACAGGGCTGCTACAGTACCTCAAAAATCGGAATTTAAAAATTCTTCCCACATTTTTTAAAACGGAATAAAGAATTGATAGATTGAAACAGAATAATGTATAAATTATTACGGATACTCGGAGCTGAAATTGAATAATTAAAAATATACCTCATATTTCAAATCGTTTTTAACTCGATACAAATTTTAACTAGGTACTACGAACCTAAGTGAGGCACTTTTTCCGAACACGACGGACTTTATCCTCAAGCTTACGCAATATTTCGAGTAACGACTTGGACACATTTGCCTACTCGAAATATCTGTTTTCTATCGTTAATACAGACTGTAAATGTCCTCGACATCTTTTTAATTAGCAAAAAAGTGGTACGAAAGTGGATATTTTATAAATTATAACGCGTACTAACAGCTGAAATTGTATAAATAACACTTATTATATTTCAAATCGTTTTTAATTCGATACAAAACGATGCCTGGTTACTACGATACTATAGCAGGCGCCCTTTGCGAACACGATGGTTTTGGGCCTCAATCCAACTCGTATCCAAGTGATTGTAAATGTCCTCGACTGTTGACGACGACTAAGTAAAAACTTAGTAAAAAATTGGTACGAAAATGAAATACTTTATAAATTATTACATATATTAGAGCTGAAATTGGACAAAATATGTTTCAATTCTATTTGAAATCGTCTTCAACAGCGTTCTATCATTCAGCCATCATTCGACGATACTTACTTGTTTTTATGTATATACATATATATATATATATATATATATATATATATATATATATATATATATATATGTGTGTGTGTGTTTGAATATATGCATACACATACATAGATATATTATGTTTATATGTACGTAAGTATATATATATATATATATGTAATATGGGTATATATATAAGTAAACACATATATATGTGAGTATTTGTATATATGCATACATATGTTTACATATATATAAATAAATACTCATACATATACATTGTTATGTTAAATCTAAATTAGAATTTCTCAGTCGATCAGAATCACCCTTGGTGAAAGGTATGACGTGAAATATTTACCACTAATTTGATTTGCTCCTGAATCTAAAAGTAAAACTGAGTTCGGCATTTTTTTTTTTTTAAATTTAAATGCTGTAAATAAAATTTTTGTCAATAAATGACGTTTTACGATTGTGTGAATAATTTTTTTGATGAGATCTGGATGTACTTGAGTGTTTAAATATTTTCTTTTTATACAACGCAACCAATTAAAATAATTTTTTTTTTTCTCAAATCAAATAAACTAGCTTAAGATTACCCCCAACAAATAAAATTCCTTAGGGCAGATACACAACAGGAGGATGTAGCATAAGATCTATCTACTATTCATGGTTCCCTAATTTCTTACGTACAATCGACGGATTGCATGTTTAAAAACTTTATTATTCTAATGGGCATTTATACGCCGCTGCGTATTAAATGCTGTGAAAAATTATTTTTCTAGTAAAAATTTACAAATACTTTTCCCGATGAATAATAGATGGCAGCACTTGCTTAAAAAGCTATTTTTTCCCCTTTAAAGATACATGGAAAAAAAAAAAAGTTCGATCAAGGGCACAGCTGCTACAGATAAAATTCCTGATTAAATTAATATTCTTAATGTTGTACAACAATTTCCAACAAGAATTGTATAATCTGGAATAGTAGCACTTTCAGGGGTCATTTTAAGTAAGAAAAAATTTTATGAAAAAGTGTAAGCTTAAAAAATAAAGATTTTTAAGAATATTATAGAATAAGAACTTTTAAGGTTAAAATAAAGATTATTTTAAGTTTAATCTCTGGATGTCAAAATTAGAGGGGGATGGTATCTGAATTCCGATGTTGTGATTTATAGCTTACCAAATGTGCATAGAATAATGTGTCACATTATAGAGCTTCAAATATAAGTGAAATATAAAGTAAAAGTGTATATACAGACATATTTTAGTGTGTGTATGAAAATAAATCTAACTTCTGAATCTGAATATATAAGTTTAAACCTTAGCATAACATTGGTGATATTCGGTAGAAAGAGTTGTCAAATAAAGAGATAAACCTTTCCGACTATCTGTAAAATTCAGATACATATATTATTCCCTTTGAAGTGGAAGACAGTAATTACTTTTAATATTCAGATACAGATCTTTACGAAAATCCTTTCGGAAAAGAAACAACTGCTTAATCACACCCGCTCGCATTGTTCCAGGCTCAATTATCTTTTCCCTGTTAGTGCACCAGATGGCGCCTCCACTCCAGATAAAGAATTGAGTACAGATAGCAAGGAATCATATTATTAAATTAAAAAAAGATCCCGACATTTTATTATTTGGGTTATTAATGTTTCTGTACTAATTTACGTAAATTGTTACATCATATTCTTATTGATATGTAATAAAATTTTCATTTTGTCAAATAACTTCCGTTGATGGTTATACGGTATTTTTCTATGGTGCAACGTACAATTTCAGCATACTAGGGCATAACAGTAGTAGGGAGAGGATTATCTCGTTGATGGACATATATGTATATATGAAGCATACTTTATCTAGACGCAGGTCAGAGTATGTTAAAGTGTACTAAAAACAGTTTTTATTACACTGTTAAAGTATATTTGTTGCCGAATGTATAACTGTATCTGGAGGTCCAAGAAAACGTCATTTAGAACCGACTCAGAACAAGTACGATAACGTAGTTTATTGTGGGACCCGAACCCACGAACTGCAATAACGAAGAACTGTGATCTGCTGAATGTATATTAAATTTAGAAATAAAATAACCTTGCCAAAATGTCGGATTCATAAAAAAAAAAATATAAATTTACTGTAATTCTCATGTCTTGCATATATTGTATTGTTCTATTTATAAATGCTAACATTTGTATATTGTTGATTTTTCCAAATCAGTGGAAGGAACTTGATTTGACTACTAAGAAAAATAGTCCAGATTTTATGGGGAAAAACTGAGAAATAGAACTTTTTTTATCCAATCGTACATAAAAATTCTTTCTATGTACTTTTTTTCTGATCTACCTTTATATAGTTTACTCTGTAAGCATAATGCATTCAACATGTCTGTTCTTATTTTTGCAGTAATTCGTAATTTTAAATGTTTCACCCCTTTTACTTAACCATAATCAGTTAATATGTAAGTGATAATTAAAATGCAGGTTGACAACGTTTTTCCATAAGATGCACGTTACGCTATAATACTATTACAGAATCTCTCTGCGATACCTTTTTTTTTTTAGCTTCAATACACCCCGTATGAAATTAGATAAATTATTTTAATTGAAATACAGAGTTCATAATTAATAGAAAATATTTTGCCTTCTAATAGATATGGGACTTAAGTAAACAATTACCTAATTTCCAGTGGTATATAATTCGCAGATCATAGTGCTATACATATATATTTTGAGAGAAAAATATCGTATAACCCGCAGATGTGATTTAGAAAAATGAAAGGCACACGGAAAAAAAAAATATCTTTTAGCGTTAAAAAAAATTAAATTTAAACTGTTTTACTTAATTATAACTTTTTCTTTAAATTAAAAAAGAAATTTAACAAAGAGGAAAATTTTACATATAACAGTAAGAATATAGTCTAAAAATTTACATTAATTGGTACAGAAACAACGATACAAATAAATTATTCGAACGCATATTTAAATAAGTTAAAATTAAGAATTCTTAAAATGCAAATTAATTTAATATGGCTATGTGCGGTCTGTATTATACTACAGTTATGGCGCCATCTGGTGAGCTTACAGTGAAAAACAAATCGGACAGTGCTGCATAATACTACTATTTCAGATTATAAAAATGTTATCTCTTACTATAAATATACAAAATGGAAAATATTAATTTAATCGGGTACTTTTATTGAAGCTGCTGTGTCCCAGGCTAAAACGAAATTTTTTTGTTCCTCATAAAAAAAATTAAAAATTTTCTGTGTAATTATGAATAGGTGCTGCCATGTTATTCTTTAGCAAATTAGAAGAAAATTTTAAGTTTTTGAACGTAAATTCCGCGGATTATAGGCAGGAAATTAGAGTATCAAAATTCTAGATATGACAATTGTAATATATGCAAAGTTTTCTGCATTTGTGAGCTTTAGTAATATCTAAGTAGAAAAATATGTTCGTACAGATAGAATTGAACTTCTACCTGTTTGTGAAAAGTAATAATGAAAGACTTTCAGTTTGTAAATTTTGTTACAAATGTGATAGAGAAGAATTCCTGTAAGCCACTTTGTACCAAACCTAATGAATTCATTAAATCAAATAATAATAATGTACACATCAACTTCTGTGTACTTCTTTTGCCCTTTTTTTAAAATTTAGAAATTTAAATAATCATGTAGTAAAGTAATTATATTTACATCATTACTTACCTTTCGAATACAAAAATGTGTTGACATGCACATGCGTGCGTCATTGTACAGTGAACAGGTGGTTATAAAGTATGTGTTGTGGAACTAATTAATTAGCAAGTGCTACACGACCTGATCTATTTTAACTGTTGTTGGGTATCTTTATTTGATGTACAGAATAATTTTCACTTTAACTACTAATTTTGTGCCATTGAAATGATATAAAATCATAAAGTTTTGATAATTTGTGCTGTGTTATTGCTTGGAGATCATATCTCATTTCATACAACTTAGCATTGTGGTGCAATTAAGTTTAGCTTCTAATCAAGTAATATAATTTCCTGTTGTACTGTAAGCTAGATTTTCCCCCCTCCAGGTTTCCATAACATAATTGTATAACCAAGGCTTTGGTGTGACCTCTAGTTTAAGTTTAGAATGTGTATGTACTTTGGCAACATTTGAGATAAAGG
>CM063504.1:190001040-190003540 GCA_032207245.1 Pardosa pseudoannulata
CCTTAATATATTTTAAAAGTACCTAAATTAAAATACCTGGCAACTTTAAAATATTTCAAAAGTATTATATTTAAAACACCCGGTTACCATAAGGTATTTCAGAAGTACCTTCCAGCTTAAGTAACTGGCCACCTTCACATATTTCTAAACAGTTCTCCTTAAAGTACCTGGCCACTTTAAGGAATGTAAATACTAGGTATTTGCTGAAACTATTGTTGGAAAGATTTTTGGCAAAGAATTTGAATACAATGTGTCTTTTTTCTGACATTGAACAATTTTATATTACACAGCACTTTTTCTTTGATGACAGCGCGGCCATTAATCTGTGAACATGTGCCAAAGTTTGAAAACAAAATTGGTTTATTTCTAGGATGCCATACATTTTGTGCCAACAGATGGAAATCCCTGATAAAAAAGAATGTTTAAGGGAGTAAATGAACAGAATTTGCTTTTATAATACTTTAATTTAGAACATTCCTCTGTTTTCGTCAAAAATTCTACTTTATAATGTACAACAATTCCGAAAATTCTGGAATCCTCGGATTTCATGCATCAAATAATCCAGAAAGATTTTTACCTCTACTAGAGAATTATCGGGTAAGCACTGTACTCTAAGCAGACGATACATTCAATCTCTGTGAAGTGATCTCTAATGATTCCAACAGAGTTGTATAAGTTTTGAAGTAAGTGGCGTACATCATTTTAAAAATGCTCATTCTACAGTCATCTAAGATTCTTTGGCATTGAAAATTTGGGGATGATTCGTTAAGCAAATGTAGGATTTGCGCGTATATCAGGTATCAGTTAACTACGTTATCAGGGATTTCCGGTAAATATATTGTATATGCTTATTAAATTACGTCAAGGTGCTGCATTAAACGCCCTCGCCTTTAATGCTCCCGATGCCACAACGAATAAATTTTTACATCTGTTTATAAAAACAAAACACACACCATCTTTAACTCAGCGTAAATGAAGAAGTGAAAAAAAGAATCAGTATCCATATTTGTATTGAGGACAGAGACATTCATGAATTTTTAACCCCTTCGTGACGGCTGCATCAGATGTCGCCTAACTCTTCCTGGAAAAAAAAATTTGCAGTATCAAGCGGTTAAGCCTAAGTTTTAAAAAAATCAAATTTATTTTCAGTTCATTTGATTTGTCTGTAACTGTAACTATGAGTACTATAATCATAAATAGAACACTGTGACAAACGATATGTTTACCGTTAAAATTGCATGATTTTTATTCAGAAGCTGCTAACAAATGGCGCTGCATACAGTACAGCATCCCATTATTTCCTGCGTGCTTATAAAACTTCAAAACATTTCCTGCATCAGTTCGTATTGCCGCGGATTTTACAGAATAATTCCAGAAGTTTCGACGACATTTTTGGAATTAACTAGTTTGCCCGGGATCAACGTTCCCCGCTGGTTTATGAGCCTGTCAGTTCCCATTCGAAAATTCGCGTTGTTGCCGTAGGATCGTAGCTGATCTTCGGTACTGCAATTCGTGGATTCGTATCCCACTGTGGCACGGTTGTTCAGAATCCGCATTAAACAGTAGGTCCCGGTTCCATTCGTCTTCAAGTTGCAATAAAGTTGACTGTAGTGCTCCAAAATAAAAACCAAGCTAAGCCATAGGATCTGCTACTAAGTTGTAATACTCCAGAATCTAGAAAACATGCTGTTACAAAACCTCAACTTCTTCCTTCACTATGTAGACCGCTTTTCACTTAACAGGCATAACGTTAATTACAACAACAGCAGCGCCATCTGTTGGGAGTTTTGTACATAAATCTTACAGATATCGCGATAAACATGCAGTTTGCCGTATTCTTTATTTTGAAGCATTGGTTCATTCTGAGGCCATCGCGAAGGGGTTAGACCCCTCGGCGTCTACAAGGTGATCACGTGTTATTTATTTTGGTTCATAAAAATGTTTCCCGGTGACATTGTTCTTTTTTTTTTTTTTGTTCGAGGGTTGTGTGTGTTCCTCCCCGTTGAGTGTCACCTCACTAAAAGTGTTTGGGTCCAAGCAGCAATGGATGTTCTGATGTATCTAAAAGAAACAAATAAATAACTTTATAAACACTCTTCTCCTGTACTCCCTTCGACACACTGGGATCAAAAGGTTCCAAGTTCCAAGTGGTTACAAGCATCGCTGTGACTGATCTCCATCAAAATATCAATCCAGCAGATGTATACAGAGAGTTACATAAGTATACCAAACAGCCATCGCATTATGACTACTCTTCAATTATAACAATGGATCGAAACCGCTGCGCATGCGCGGTTGATATTGGAGCACATAAAGCGGCTATACATTGTTTTTCCAAACATAGTGCGTTTGGGCAAAGCAGCCGATTTATCAGAATTCGATAAAGGTCAAATCGTTATGCGACTGGAAATATCAATATCAGAAACGGCGCGTTTGACGGGCAGACACACATCGAAAGTGATGTCTGGATAAGGAAACGACAAGACGCAGGCTAACGCTT
>CM063504.1:190008540-190021040 GCA_032207245.1 Pardosa pseudoannulata
TACACGAGGTTTCTGTTCGAGAGAGTTTTCCTCAGTACGAGATCGAGTGAACTCTGTGTAATATGGCAGGCCTTCTGTCAACAAATTCAGTCCATATTTTTGTTCAATAAATGTTCGTTTTATAGAGTCCATTTAAAAGCACATCCACTGTTGTGGTTCCTTAGCCGGAGGATAAATAATTAAAGAACTGAAAATGAACCACAGTTTGACGTCTTTGAATAAGTCACGAGGGACCTTAAAACCGAGAATGGAGTTTTGACGAAAAAGATGCAACAGCCAAGCTTGCATTAAACAAGAATTTGTCTGGGTTAAGTGAAATCAACGATTCCATTAAAGAACTGAGGAATAGAGGTACGTTTCAATTTCTTCTCTCAAAAATTAGTTTTCAAAACGAAACGAAAGTAAATTTGTCACAAAGTTCTTTATCAAAAATAAAATTGCCGGACATTCCAATGCCTGAATTTTCAGGAAATTGTGACGAGTGGAACAGTTTTAAAAATTAATTTAATAATCTTATTACATCTAACGAAAGTTTAAGTGATGAACAGAAACTACGCTATTTTCAAGCTTCAAGTGAAATTTATTCAGACAGTAGATGATACTTTCAAGAATTAGAGTCGCCATTTGAAAACAAGAGATACATTTCAGACACTCACATAAATGCAATTTTGAACTTAGAAAAAATTACTCATCAGTCAGGTAAAGATCTTCAAAAATTGATAGCATTCTAAAGCATTTACGTGGTTTGAAGCTTCTTAAACTCGAAACAAACAAACAGAACTTTTGTTATTTCGAAATTAGATAGTGAAAGAAGAAAACAGTATGAGATGTCTTTGAAAACAACAGAATTCCCTGAGTAGGATGAATTTATAAATTTTTTACAAAAGAGGAGTCGGGTGCTTGAGAACATTCAACGCGCTTCCATCATTCCGAAATCGAAAGTGGATTTCCCTCCGAAACATAAAAGTTTATTTTTGCATTCAAAACCCAAAGTTCAGTACCCCATGTGTAAGGATTATCACCTTATATATAAGTGTAAATCGTTTCTTAATTTATCAATTGAAGATAGAATTAATATGGTCAGAAAGAAACATTTGTGTTTCAATTGCTTTGGGTCTCATATTGTAACCCAGTGTAAAATATGTGAAAAATCACATCACATACTAATACATAGAACAGAAGCGGTTAGAAGAGAGCAAAATACCGTTATGCAAGAGCCAGTAAAACAAAACACTTGACATTGAAACTCATACAGTGCAGCACTCATACAGCCAGATGCTAGAAACTGTTTACATGCTCGTCAGCAAGATCGTTTTGTATTGCTCTCTACTGCGGTAATAAATATAACCGATTCAAGTGGGTCGGTGATTCCCATACGTGCTCTCCTAGCTTTCATTTGTGCGCCGTGATGTAGCTGATTTATTGGGAATAAAAAAAGAAAAAAATAACTATCCAGTCACAGGATTGGCTTGACTATCAAAAACAAAATATCCGCGATGATTTCAAATTCCAGTGGAGCATTTAAAACAAACGTGAATTTGTTTGTGATCACGGACTTAACTCCATCTACACGATTTAGTATTTCACACATTGATTTTCCACGTAATATCACTTACGCCGATCCCCAATTTTATATACCCTCCAAAATGAGTGTCTTGTTGGGGGGGGGGGGAGAGTTGTTTTACACACTGTTATGTAACAATCAAATAAAAATATCTAATTTTGCAAGAAACTGTTTTCGGCTGGATTGTTACGGATCAAATTATAAATAAAACCACCAGCGCATTGAAGAGACATTTTTGGTTTTCTACTTCCAAAAACAGATATCAAATTGTAAGAGTAAATCTCTTACCTGAAATTTTCCAGGTGCATAACGGGATCTCTATCTTGCCGTGGTGATTCCAAAAGATTCGTCTCTAAACAGGTCTTTGAAATCAAAACTTGAGAATGTCTTTTAAAATATTTATTCTTTAGACAGCACAATTCAATATAAAAGAAATAAAGATAAAAGAACAGATATCGTCAACTTTCGGGCGAACTACACCCATTTTCATAAGCTACATAGACATCACAAGATACCCCCTTTTTTCAAAACACTGCCATCAAAAACTTACAGAACGAGAACTGACTTGTTGCCACAACGTACAAAATAATATACTTAACATAATAAATATCGTTTTCAAAATCGTTCAGTTCACGGTGACAAAATAAAATTTAGATAATTGTTTTGCATAATAAACCGAGATTTATAAATTGGATGTCACAATTGTCTTTAAATGATTGTCTTTGGCAAGGCACAAACCTGATTCAGAACATTTTTGATTTATTATAATTTATTTTCGCTTAAATGAGGTAGTAGTGCTTGCAGACTTAGAAAAAACGTTCTTTCAAATCTCTTTGGCCGAAAATGACAGATGCTGTCAGATTTCTTTTCCCCAGTGATGCTCAACATTTTAATACAGAAGTTTATAGGTTCAATAGAGTAATCTTTGGAGTAAAAACTCCAGCCCATTCTTATTATCTGCCACGATTAAAAACCACATTAAAAAGTTCCAAGAGTCGTATCCTGTAACTACAGAAATTTTAAATACGTGCTTTTACGTAGATGATTTAGTGACAGGCACTGACAACATCAGTGATGCCTTAGAAGTTTCCTGCAATGCACAGCAAATCGTGAAAAAAGCTGGCACGACTCTAAGAAAATGGTTGAGCAATAATCCCATCTTAATCGATAAATGGAAGAACTTAGGATTCGATATTCATCCTCTTCATTCAACTAATAATTTTCACACAAATCCAGTTAAAGTTCTGGGAATTTCATGGAATCCTGAATCCGATTGTCTTACAATGAATATGAAAAATCTGGTAGATTTCATAAGTCACAATGAGAGCACTAAACGTGTTTTACTACAGGAAATATTTATGACCCTGTTGGACATTTGACACCTTTTACAGTTAGGCTGAAATTTTTGTATCAAGAACTGTGGCTACATCTTGGGATGAGGGACTTCCAGACGATATTAAAGAAACGTGGCTTCTGAAATACCACAACTTTCGGAGCCCAAGAACAATTTTACATTCTTCCAAAGATGACATTGCATGCATTTAGTGACGCTAGTCAAAAAACGTATGGTGCTGCAGTTTATCTCAGAGTTGTTTACAAACATCACGTTACGGTGAATCTCATGGCTTCAAAAAGTAGAATTGCACCTTTGAAAAAAATCACGTTACCCAGATTGGAATTGCTCGGTGCATTGATAGCCACTAGACTTATGTGTGAAGTAAAAAAAGGTTATCGAGAGAAAAATGTCGTCATCTAGTTATTTCTCGACAGACTCCCAGATAACCCTGTATTGGATCATCTAACAGGTGGAAACCCTTTATCAGAAATCGAGTCGAGGAGATACAAGCCTTGACTGATAAAGGAAGTTGGTCTCATTGTTCCGGTTCTTGGCTGACCTGCTGACAAGAGGCAGTAGTGTTGAATGCCTTTTAAGAAATCCAAAGTGGTCAGACTTTTTGGGACTTTTATAGAAGTGAACCTACTTTAGTGATTCCAGAAGAGATGTATTCCGATGAACTCAAGAAAAATCCTACAAATGAACTTGATGATACATTAGTGACATTGATTTTATCCAATCAGCGTTCCTTTTTTTGAGTGCATACTTAAGATTACAAATAATTATGTAATACTTATTCGTATTATAAGCTTTCTTTTCAGGTTTATTTTTAATTGTAAGAATCGTAGCATCAGGCAAAGTGGACCCCAACGTGTAAATGTCCCCAACATCTTTATACTTAGTGAAAAAGAGGTACAAAAATGAGTAGTATATAAATTATTTAACACAATGTCTAGGAGGAGCCATCAGCGAACACGACGGTCTTTAGCCCCAAGCTGACTCGTAAAATGCCAAGCAACGATGCGGATGCCTTTGCTTACTGTAAATACCTGTTTTATGTACTCAATAAATAGACTGTAAATGTCCCCAACATCTTTATACTTAGTGAAAAAGTATTATATAAATTATTTAATACAATAAGAGCTGAAATGGAATAAATAACATTTGAATTTCTTCTGAAATAACTCTAGACGCGAAACGAAACGATACTTGGCCACTACGAGCGTCTAAGAGGAGTCATTAGCGAACACGAGGGTCTTTAGCCTGAAGCTGGTTCGCTTGTGGACGCCTTTGTCTACTCGAAATACCTGTTTTATATACTCAAGAGACTGTAAAATAATACGTATACTACAAAATAAATAATACAAATACGTATTATTTATTTATTTAATTCTTTTTTCCGTTATTTATGTATATCCAGGTCGCTCTATTATGCAACAAGGATTGGAATTGATTTTTTTTAAAAAAAAAAAAAAAAAAAAAAAAAACAAAAAAAAACACAAAAAAAAAGCAAAATTTAAAAAATTTACATAAATTTTCATTCATTTTTTGGACCAATTATAATTTTATGTTTTGATGAATTGTATGATAAATTGTTTATAAAATTAGATGTTTTATGGATGTAGAGATTTTCTGTTCTTTCTGAAGGATTTTTCATTTCAGTCGAATTTCTTTGCTAAATCTAGCAAGAATTTAGAATATTGTTTAATTACTGGTTTTAATTGTACATTTTTCTTTCTACTGTGAAATCATAAAATTAAATTCTATAAATTATTAAGAAAAGAACTTGAAAATAAAAAATGTTTTAAATTTCGTTAAAATGTATATTGTTCAGTAATTTTTTTGGTAAAGTGTAAAATTTCATTGTAAAAATGATGAATTTCTGATAACATTACAAGTCACGTTGCTATATGGAAAGAAAATTTTCACCATTGGAGAACAGCTTTATTTGCGAACCGTCCCAAGCAGCAGCATTCGCTAGACACTGCTAGAAGGGAGCGTTTACTATACCTTTTTGACAGGTTGCGCCATCTGTCGCTGCTGGTGATCCCTAGCGCGGCTAGTAATCCAGAAGCTCAGTCAAGGTCGGCTGATCACCTCCGAGAATCTGTGACCTAGTTAAAATACGCGGTGCCGCTCGGACTATTATCGCCATCTGTTGGTCGGAAAGGGAGTGTCGATACAGCTTCGCTCCTTTGAGGAAGCTAGATATAGTTTGGAGGCTCTACCCGTGTATCATACACCATCTTTTATTTGCGATTGACCCCAGAGGCATGATAGACAGGGCTGCTACAGTACCTCAAAAATCGGAATTTAAAAATTCTTCCCACAATTTTTAAAACTGAATAAAGAATTGATAGATTAAAACAGAATAATGTATAATTTATTACGGATACTCGGAGCTGAAATTGAATACTTAAAACTTACCTTATATTTTAAATCGTTTTTAACTCGATACAAACTTTAACTAGGTACTACGAACCTATGTGAGGCACTTTTCCCGAACACGTCGGTCTTTATCCTCAAGCTTACGCAATATTTCGAGTAACGACTTGGACACATTTGCCTACTTGAAATATCGGTTTTCTATCGTTAATACAGACTGTAAATGTCCTCGACATCTTTTTAATTAGCAAAAAAGTAGTACGAAAGTGAATATTTTATAAATTATAACGCGGACTAACAGCTGAAATTGTATAAATAACACTTATATTATATTCCAAATCGTTTTTAATTCGATACAAAACGATACCTGGTTACTACGATCCTACAGCAGGCACCCTTCGCGAACACGACGGTTTTGGGTTTCGTATCAAAGTGATTGTAAATGTCCTCGACTGTTGAGGACGACTAAGTAAAAACTTAGTAAAAAAGTGGTACGAAAATGAATACTTTATAAATTATTACATATATTACGAGCTGAAATTGGACAAAATATGTTTCAATTCTATTTGAAATCGTCTTTAACAGCGTTCTATCATTCAGTAATCATTTAACGATACTTACTTGTTTTTATGTGTGTGTGTGTATATAATATATATATATGAGTGTGTGTGTGTGTGTTTGAATATATGCATACACATACATAGATATGTTTATATGTACGTACGTATATATATACACACATATGTAATTATGGGTATATATATATATATAATATATATATATATATATATATATATAAGTAAACACATATATGAGTGTATTTGTATATATGCATACATATGTAAATATATATATATGTAAATACATATGTATATATGTAAATATATATAAATAAATACTCATACATATACATTATTATGTGAATCTAAATTAGAATTTCTCAGTCGATCAGAATCACCCTTGGTGAAAGGTATGACGTGAAATATTTAGCACAAATTTGATTTGCTCCGGAATCTAAAATTAAAACTGAGTTCGATCAATTAAATAAATGTATAAAATTATGGCATTTTTTTTTTTTAATTTAAATGCTGTAAATAAAATTTTTGTCAATAAATGACGTTTTACGATTGTGTGAATAATTTTTTTGATGAGATCTGGATGTACTTGAGTGTTTAAATATTTTCTTTTTATACAACGCAACAATTAAAATAATTGTTTTTCTAAAATCAAATAAACTAGCTTAAGATTTCCCCCCCAACAAATAAAATTCCTTAGGGCAGATACAAAACAGGAGGATGTAGCATAAGATCTATCTACTATTCATGGTTCCCTAATTTCTTACGTACAATCGACGAATTGCATGTTTAAAAACTTTATTATTCTAATGGGCATTTATACGCCGCTGCGTATTAACTGCTGTGAAAAATTATTTTTCTAGTAAAAATTTACAAATACCTTTCCCGAAGAATAATAGATGGCAGCACATGCTTAAAAAGCTATTTTTCCCCTTTAACGATACATGAAAAAAAAAGTTCGATCAAGGGCACAGCTGATAAAGATAAAATTCCTGATTAAATTAATATTCTTAATGTTGTACACCAATTTCCAAGAAGAATTGTATAATCTGGAATGGTAGCACTTTTAGGGGTCATTTTAAGTAAGAAAAAATTTTCTGAAAAAGTGTAAGCTTTAACAAATAAAGATTTTTAAGAATATTATAGAATAAGAACTTTTAAGGTTAAAATAAAGATTATTTTAAGTTTAATCTCTGGATGTCAAAATTAGAGGGGGATGGTATCTGAATTCCGATGTTGTGATTTATAGCTTACCAAATGTGCATAGAATAATGTGTCACATTATAGAGCTTCAAATATAAGTGAAATATAAAGTAAAAGTGTATATACAGACATATTTTAGTGTGTGTATGAAAATAAATCTAACTTCTGAATCTGAATATATAAGTTTAAACCTTAGCATAACATTGGTGATATTCGGTAGAAAGAGATTTTAGGGACTTGTCAAATAAAGAGATAAACCTTTCCGACTATCTATAAAATTCAGTTACATATTTTCCCTTTAAAGTGGAAGACAGTAATTACTTTTAATATTCAGATATAATCTTTACGAAAATCCTTTGGGAAAAGAAACAACTGCTTAATTACACCCGCTCGCATTGTTCCAGGCTCAATTATCTTTTCCCTGTTAGTGCACCAGATGGCGCCTCCACTCCAGATAAAGAATTGAGTACAGATAGCAAGGAATCATATTATTAAATTAAAAAAAGATCCCGACATTTTATTATTTGGGTTATTAATGTTTCTGTACTAATTTACGTAAATTGTTACATCATATTCTTATTGATATGTAATAAAATTTTCATTTTGTCAAATAACTTCCGTTGATGGTTATACGGTATTTTTCTATGGTGCAACGTACAATTTCAGCATACTAGGGCATAACAGTAGTAGGGAGAGGATTATCTCGTTGATGGACATATATGTATATATATATATATATATATATATATATATATATGTATATATGAAGCATACTTTATCTAGACGCAGGTCAGAGTATGTTAAAGTGTACTAAAAACAGTTTTTATTACACTGTTAAAGTATATTTGTTGCCGAATGTATAACTGTATCTGGAGGTCCAAGAAAACGTCATTTAGAACCGACTCAGAACAAGTACGATAACGTAGTTTATTGTGGGACCCGAACCCACGAACTGCAATAACGAAGAACTGTGATCTGCTGAATGTATATTAAATTTAGAAATAAAATAACCTTGCCAAAATGTCGGATTCATAAAAAAAAAATATAAATTTACTGTAATTCTCATGTCTTGCATATATTGTATTGTTCTATTTATAAATGCTAACATTTGTATATTGTTGATTTTTCCAAATCAGTGGAAGGAACTTGATTTGACTACTAAGAAAAATAGTCCAGATTTTATGGGGAAAAACTGAGAAATAGAACTTTTTTTATCCAATCGTACATAAAAATTCTTTCTATGTACTTTTTTTCTGATCTACCTTTATATAGTTTACTCTGTAAGCATAATGCATTCAACATGTCTGTTCTTATTTTTGCAGTAATTCGTAATTTTAAATGTTTCACCCCTTTTACTTAACCATAATCAGTTAATATGTAAGTGATAATTAAAATGCAGGTTGACAACGTTTTTCCATAAGATGCACGTTACGCTATAATACTATTACAGAATCTCTCTGCGATACCTTTTTTTTTTTTAGCTTCAATACACCCCGTATGAAATTAGATAAATTATTTTAATTGAAATACAGAGTTCATAATTAATAGAAAATATTTTGCCTTCTAATAGATATGGGACTTAAGTAAACAATTACCTAATTTCCAGTGGTATATAATTCGCAGATCATAGTGCTATATATATTTTGAGAGAAAAATATCGTATAACCCGCAGATGTGATTTAGAAAAATGAAAGGCACACGGAAAAAAAAAATATCTTTTAGCGTTAAAAAAAATTAAATTTAAACTGTTTTACTTAATTATAACTTTTTCTTTAAATTAAAAAAGAAATTTAACAAAGAGGAAAATTTTACATATAACAGTAAGAATATAGTCTAAAAATTTATATTAATTGGTACAGAAACAACGATACAAATAAATTATTCGAACGCATATTTAAATAAGTTAAAATTAAGAATTCTTAAAATGCAAATTAATTTAATATGGCTGTGTGTGGTCTGTATTATACTACAGTTATGGCGCCATCTGGTGAGCTTACAGTGAAAAACAAATCGGACAGTGCTGCATAATACTACTATTTCAGATTATAAAAATGTTATCTCTTACTATAAATATACAAAATGGAAAATATTAATTTAATCGGGTACTTTTATTGAAGCTGCTGTGTCCAGCTAAAACGAAATTTTTTTGTTCCTCATAAAAAAATTAAAAATTTTCTGTGTAATTATGAATAGGTGCTGCCATGTTATTCTTTAGCAAATTAGAAGAAAATTTTAAGTTTTTGAACGTAAATTCCGCGGATTATAGGCAGGAAATTAGAGTATCAAAATTCTAGATATGACAATTGTAATATATGCAAAGTTTTCTGCATTTGTGAGCTTTAGTAATATCTAAGTAGAAAAATATGTTCGTACAGATAGAATTGAACTTCTACCTGTTTGTGAAAAGTAATAATGAAAGACTTTCAGTTTGTAAATTTTGTTACAAATGTGATAGAGAAGAATTCCTAAGACACTTTGTACCAAACCTAATGAATTCATTAAATCAAATTATAATAATGTACACATCAACTTCTGTGTACTTCTTTTGCCCTTTTTTTAAAATTTAGAAATTTAAACAATCATGTGGTAAAGTAATTATATTTACATCATTACTTACCTTTCGAATACAGAAATGCGTTGACATGCACATGCGTGCGTCATTGTACAGTGAACAGGTGGTTATAAAGTATGTGTTGTGGAACTAATTAATTAGCAAGTGCTACACGACCTGATCTATTTTAACTGTTGTTGGGTATCTTTATTTGATGTACAGAATAATTTTCACTTTAACTACTAATTTTGTGCCATTGAAATGATATAAAATCATAAAGTTTTGATAATTTGTGCTGTGTTATTGCTTGGAGATCATATCTCATTTCATACAACTTAGCATTGTGGTGCAATTAAGTTTAGCTTCTAATCAAGTAATATAATTTCCTGTTGTACTGTAAGCTAGATTTTCCCCCCTCCAGGTTTCCATAACATAATTGTATAACCAAGGCTTTGGTGTGACCTCTAGTTTAAGTTTAGAATGTGTATGTACTTTGGCAACATTTGAGATAAAGGTAACATTTATTTTACCTTGAAGTGGATGGGTTTAGGGTAAATTTTATATTGTTGAAGAGCCCATTATCCTAAAATTTTAATCCTTTTACTTAACTTGATTCTCCCTATTCAGATTTCTTGGTTGCCACTCAAGTAATAACTATGTGTGCTGGCACTGGAACTTTCAGTGATTGTATAAAAATAATAAAGACAGACACCAGAACAGAAAGATCTTCTACAGGGAAAAAAAAAAAAAAATGTTACAGAGTTTTTATCCAACAGGTGAATCCTTTTACCAAGTGTGTCTTTAATTAATCTGAAAAAGAGAAAAAAATATTAGATATGAAGCGAAATAATAAATATGACCAAATAATACACATATGAAAGTAATTAACAGGCAAAAGTCTTTTTCTTTTAAAGTCCAGAGGGAAATACTGCTACTGTGTCTAAATTAAAAATCTTCGTTTTAGTACAGTTGAGGTGTATACACATCGTATAAAATAAAAAATTACCATTAAATTTAAAAAAATAAATGTTTAGTCTTTTGTTTTCTTTATAACAATTCAATTTTACAACAACAGATAAAGCTATGTGCAAATTAAAATTAGAAAGAATCGAATCTATAGATGAAGGTGAAGAAAAAGAAGCAAGTGATCACCTCGAAAAGGAAAATCCAGAAGAGGATTGCTTGTGTGGAGATGTATTTGTTAGTTATTAGAAATTGTCTCCCACAGCGTTCTATCATTCAGCCATTATTTGACAATACTTACTTGTTTTTATGTATGTGTATATTTATATATATATATATATATATATATATATATATATATATATATGAGTGTGTGTGTTTTTATATATGCATACATATAGATATATTATGTTTATATGTACGTATGTGTATATATATATAAGTAAACACATATATATGTGTGTGTATTTGTATATATGCATACATATGTTTACATATATATAAATAAATATTCATACATATACATTGTTATGTTAAATCTAAATTAGAATTTCTCAGTCGATCAGAATCACCCTTGGTGAAAGGTATGACGTGAAATATTTAGCACAAATTTGATTTGCTCCGGAATCTAAAAGTAAAGCTGAGTAAGATCAATTAAATATATAAATAAAATTATTATTATTATTATTATTTTTTTTAAGTTTAAATGCTGTAAATAAAATTTTTGTAACCAACCCAGGTATATATTTTGTTAAGTGATATTGTTTTGGTTGCTTCATTGCAATCCTACAGGATTAAGTATTACTAACCAGTGATTCATTTCCCAATAGGTTATATCAGTATATAATGAAAAATTCGCACATGTAGGAGAATAAAACAATTTAGTATTTTTCTGATAATTCCAGCCTCATTTGTTCTAAAAATGTTCTTAAAAATGTAAATAATCCATCATTTAAAAAATAATCTTAAAGTTAAGAGAAAACAACATGACTTCAAAATGCTCAGTGATTACTTGTGACGTCACAGTTCATGATATTCTATGTTGACATTTTTGTTAGCAAGTTCTTTGTATTTTTGGATTGCGGTTAGTGCGTATTTTAAAACTCTTTAACCTTCAATAATTATTTCTACTCCGACCTTTAAGATACTTTTATCAATCTTACATATATATATATATATATATATATATATATATATATATATATGTCTACATTTGCTTAAAATATCACTGTTACCAAATAACTTACAAAAATATACAGTCTATCAATATTTCCGTTTTTGGAAATGATTCAGATTTAATGGGAGCGGAACGAGGAATCAAAACCAAAAGATATGTAAAATAATTTTGTCATATTTTTCAATTTATCTTACTGTATTTCAAATATATAAGTGCTCTATTAACACTAACCACAGCTATTCTGTTTGTAGATACTGACAACATATCATATTTATATTTATGCACAAATACACTGTTGTTGCAGTATGACGTTTTATATATAGAGATACAAGTAATGTTTAAATGAAAAATTAGAGAAGGTATTTAAATTTCTTTGAACTGGAAGTTATGTGTAAATGTTATTTTGACCTGGCAAAATAAAAAATTATCTGAAAAGTATTTTAATAATGTTGGAAATATATTAAAAAGCATTCTTGGATTAAACCACAAAAAAAAAATGGTACATACACACACACACACACACACACACACACGTATATATATATATATATATATATATATATATATATATATATATATATATATATATATATATATATGTATGTATATATACATAAAATCGGTAAAATGCACAAATGTAAAAACTGCGAGAGTCGCTTGTTCGCCGCTTCTGCAAGAACGGTGGAAATATCGCATTTTGATTTTCGCGCGTTCGCTCGGCCAACCGCCATTTCTCGCGGCCATCT
>CM063504.1:190144458-190154458 GCA_032207245.1 Pardosa pseudoannulata
AGAATGGAGTTTTGACGAAAAAGATGCAACAGCCAAGCTTGCATTAAACAAGAATTTGTCTAGGTTAAGTGAAATCAACGATTCCATCAAAGAACTGAGGAATAGAGGTACGTTTGCAATTTCTTCTCTCAAAAATTTGTGTTCAAAACGAAACGAAAGTAAATTTGTCACAAAGTTCTTTATCAAAAATAAAATTGCCCGACATTCCAATGCCTGAATTTTCAGGAAATTGTGATGAGTGGAACAGTTTTAAAAATTAATTTAATAATCTTATTACATCTAACGAAAGTTTAAGTGATGAACAGAAACTACGCTATTTTCAAGCTTCAAGTGAAATTTATTCAGACAGTAGATGATACTTTCAAGAATTAGAGTCGCGATTTGAAAACAAGAAATACATTTCAGACACTCACATGAATGCAATTTTGAACTTAGAAAAAAATTACTCATCAGTCAGGTAAAGATCTTCAAAAATTAACATTCTAAAGCATTTACGTGGTTTGAAGCTTCTTAAACTCGAAACAAACAAACAGAACTTTTGTTATTTCGAAATTAGATCGTAAAACAAAAAAGCAGTATGAGATGTCTTTGAAAACAACAGAATTACCTGAGTGGGATGAATTTATAAATTTTTTACAAAAGAGGAGTCGGGTGCTTGAGAACATTCAACGCGCTTCCATCATTCCGAAATCGAAAGTGGATTTCCCTCCGAAACATAAAAGTTTATTTTTGCATTCAAAACCCAAAGTTCAGTACCCCATGTGTAAGGATTATCACCTTATATATAAGTGTAAATCGTTTCTTAATTTATCAATTGAAGATAGAATTAATATGGTCAGAAAGAAACATTTGTGTTTCAATTGCTTTGGGTCTCATATTGTAACCCAGTGTAAAATATGTGAAAAATCACATCACATACTAATACATAGAACAGAAGCGGTTAGAAGAGAGCAAAATACCGTTATGCAAGAGCCAGTAAAACAAAACACTTGACATTGAAACTCATACAGTGCAGCACTCATACAGCCAGATGCTAGAAACTGTTTACATGCTCGTCAGCAAGATCGTTTTGTATTGCTCTCTACTGCGGTAATAAATATAACCGATTCAAGTGGGTCGGTGATTCCCATACGTGCTCTCCTAGCTTTCATTTGTGCGCCGTGATGTAGCTGATTTATTGGGAATAAAAAAAGAAAAAAAATAACTATCCAGTCACAGGATTGGCTTGACTATCAAAAACAAAATATCCGCGATGATTTCAAATTCCAGTGGAGCATTTAAAACAAACGTGAATTTGTTTGTGGTCACGGACTTAACTCCATCTACACGATTTAGTATTTCACACATTGATTTTCCACGTAATATCACTTACGCCGATCCCCAATTTTATATACCCTCCAAAATGAGTGTCTTGTTGGGGGGGGGGGGAGAGTTGTTTTACACACTGTTATGTAACAATCAAATAAAAATATCTAATTTTGCAAGAAACTGTTTTCGGCTGGATTGTTACAGATCAAATTATAAATAAAACCACCAGCGCATTGAAGAGACATTTTTTGGTTTTCTACTTCCAAAAACAGATATCAAATTGTAAGAGTAAATCTCTTACCTGAAATTTTCCAGGTGCATAACGGGATCTCTATCTTGCCGTGGTGATTCCAAAAGATTCGTCTCTAAACAGGTCTTTGAAATCAAAACTTGAGAATGTCTTTTAAAATATTTATTCTTTAGACAGCACAATTCAATATAAAAGAAATAAAGATAAAAGAACAGATATCGTCAACTTTCGGGCGAACTACACCCATTTTCATAAGCTACATAGACATCACAAGATACCCCCTTTTTTCAAAACACTGCCATCAAAAACTTACAGAACGAGAACTGACTTGTTGCCACAACGTACAAAATAATATACTTAACATAATAAATATCGTTTTCAAAATCGTTCAGTTCACGGTGACAAAATAAAATTTAGATAATTGTTTTGCATAATAAACCGAGATTTATAAATTGGATGTCACAATTGTCTTTAAATGATTGTCTTTGGCAAGGCACAAACCTGATTCAGAACATTTTTGATTTATTATAATTTATTTTCGCTTAAATGAGGTAGTAGTGCTTGCAGACTTAGAAAAAACGTTCTTTCAAATCTCTTTGGCCGAAAATGACAGATGCTGTCAGATTTCTTTTCCCCAGTGATGCTCAACATTTTAATACAGAAGTTTATAGGTTCAATAGAGTAATCTTTGGAGTAAAAACTCCAGCCCATTCTTATTATCTGCCACGATTAAAAACCACATTAAAAAGTTCCAAGAGTCGTATCCTGTAACTACAGAAATTTTAAATACGTGCTTTTACGTAGATGATTTAGTGACAGGCACTGACAACATCAGTGATGCCTTAAAAGTTTCCTGCAATGCACAGCAAATCATGAAAAAAAGCTGGCACGACTCTAAGAAAATGGTTGAGCAATAATCCCATCTTAATCGATAAATGGAAGAACTTAGGATTCGATATTCATCCTCTTCATTCAACTAATAATTTTCACACAAATCCAGTTAAAGTTCTGGGAATTTCATGGAATCCTGAATCCGATTGTCTTACAATGAATATGAAAAATCTGGTAGATTTCATAAGTCACAATGAGAGCACTAAACGTGTTTTACTACAGGAAATATTTATGACCCTGTTGGACATTTGACACCTTTTACAGTTAGGCTGAAATTTTTGTATCAAGAACTGTGGCTACATCTTGGGATGAGGGACTTCCAGACGATATTAAAGAAACGTGGCTTCTGAAATACCACAACTTTCGGAGCCCAAGAACAATTTTACATTCTTCCAAAGATGACATTGCTAACATAGAATTACATGCATTTAGTGACGCTAGTCAAAAAACGTATGGTGCTGCAGTTTATCTCAGAGTTGTTTACAAACATCACGTTACGGTGAATCTCATGGCTTCAAAAAGTAGAATTGCACCTTTGAAAAAAATCACGTTACCCAGATTGGAATTGCTCGGTGCATTGATAGCCACTAGACTTATGTGTGAAGTAAAAAAAGGTTATCGAGAGAAAAATGTCGTCATCTAGTTATTTCTCGACAGACTCCCAGATAACCCTGTATTGGATAAAGGGATCATCTAACAGGTGGAAACCCTTTATCAGAAATCGAGTCGAGGAGATACAAGCCTTGACTGATAAAGGAAGTTGGTCTCATTGTTCCGGTTCTCGTAATCCGGCTGACAAGAGGCAGTAGTGTTGAATGCCTTTTAAGAAATCCAAAGTGGTCAGACTTTTTGGGACTTTTATAGAAGTGAACCTACTTTAGTGATTCCAGAAGAGATGTATTCCGATGAACTGAAGAAAAACCCTACAAAAAAAACTTGATGATACATTAGTGACATTGATTTTATCCAATCAGCGTTCCTTTTTTTGAGTGCATACTTAAGATTACAAATAATTATGTAATACTTATTCGTATTATAAGCTTTCTTTTCAGGTTTATTTTTAATTGTAAGAATCGTAGCATCAGGCAAAGTGGACCCCAACGTGTAAATGTCCCCAACATCTTTATACTTAGTGAAAAAGAGGTACAAAAATGAGTAGTATATAAATTATTTAACACAATGTCTAGGAGGAGCCATCAGCGAACACGACGGTCTTTAGCCCCAAGCTGACTCGTAAAATGCCAAGCAACGATGCGGATGCCTTTGCTTACTGTAAATACCTGTTTTATGTACTCAATAAATAGACTGTAAATGTCCCCAACATCTTTATACTTAGTGAAAAAGTATTATATAAATTATTTAATACAATAAGAGCTGAAATGGAATAAATAACATTTGAATTTCTTCTGAAATAACTCTAGACGCGAAACGAAACGATACTTGGCCACTACGAGCGTCTAAGAGGAGTCATTAGCGAACACGAGGGTCTTTAGCCTGAAGCTGGTTCGCTTGTGGACGCCTTTGTCTACTCGAAATACCTGTTTTATATACTCAAGAGACTGTAAAATAATACGTATACTACAAAATAAATAATACAAATACGTATTATTTATTTAATTCTTTTTTCCGTTATTTATGTATATCCAGGTCGCTCTATTATGCAACAAGGATTGGAATTGAATGATTGTTTAAAAAATTTACATAAATTTTCATTCATTTTTTGGACCAATTATAATTTTATGTTTTGATGAATTGTATGATAAATTGTTTATAAAATTAGATGTTTTATGGATGTAGAGATTTTCTGTTCTTTCTGAAGGATTTTTCATTTCAGTCGAATTTCTTTGCTAAATCTAGCAAGAATTTAGAATATTGTTTAATTACTGGTTTTAATTGTACATTTTTCTTTCTACTGTGAAATCATAAAATTAAATTCTATAAATTATTAAGAAAAGAACTTGAAAATAAAAAATGTTTTAAATTTCGTTAAAATGTATATTGTTCAGTAATTTTTTGGTAAAGTGTAAAATTTCATTGTAAAAATGATGAATTTCTGATAACATTCCAAGTCACGATGCTGAACTGTCTATATATGGAAAGAAAATTTTCACCACTGGAGAACAGCAGGACTTTATTTGCGAACCGTCCCAAGCATTCGCGAGGCACAGCTAGAAGGGAGAGTTTACTATACTTTTTTGACAGGTGTCGCCATCTGTCGCCGCTAGTGATCCCTAGCGCGGCTAGTAATCCGAGAAGCTCAGTCAAGGTCGGCTGATCACCTCCGAGAATCTGTGACCTAGTTAATATACGCGGTGTCGCTCGGACTATTATCGCCATCTGTTGGTCGGAAAGGGAGTGTCGATACAGCTTCGCTCCTTTGAGGAAGATAAGTTTGGAGGCTCTACCCACAAAAACATGTATCATACACCATCTTTTATTTGTTATTGACGCCAGAGGCATGATAGACAGGGCTGCTACAGTACCTCAAAAATCGGAATTTAAAAATTCTTCCCACATTTTTTAAAACGGAATAAAGAATTGATAGATTGAAACAGAATAATGTATAAATTATTACGGATACTCGGAGCTGAAATTGAATAATTAAAACTTACCTTATATTTTAAATCGTTTTTAACTCGATACAAATTTTAACTAGGTACTACGAACCTAAGTGAGGCACTTTTTCCGAACACGACGGACTTTATCCTCAAGCTTACGCAATATTTCGAGTAACGACTTGGACACATTTGCCTACTCGAAATATCTGTTTTCTATCGTTAATACAGACTGTAAATGTCCTCGACATCTTTTTAATTAGCAAAAAAGTGGTACGAAAGTGGATATTTTATAAATTATAACGCGTACTAACAGCTGAAATTGTATAAATAACACTTATTATATTTCAAATCGTTTTTAATTCGATACAAAACGATGCCTGGTTACTACGATACTATAGCAGGCGCCCTTCGCGAACACGGACGGTTTTGGGCCTCAATCCAACTCGTATCCAAGTGATTGTAAATGTCCTCGACTGTTGACGACGACTAAGTAAAAACTTAGTAAAAAATTGGTACGAAAATGAAATACTTTATAAATTATTACATATATTAGAGCTGAAATTGGACAAAATATGTTTCAATTCTATTTGAAATCGTCTTCAACAGCGTTCTATCATTCAGCCATCATTCGACGATACTTACTTGTTTTTATGTATATACATATATATATATATATATATATATATATATATATATGAGTGTGTGTGTGTGTGTTTGAATATATGCATACACATACATAGATATATTATGTTTATATGTACGTAAGTATATATATATATATACACATATATGTAATATGGGTATATATATAAGTAAACACATATATATGTGAGTATTTGTATATATGCATACATATGTTTACATATATATAAATAAATACTCATACATATACATTGTTATGTTAAATCTAAATTAGAATTTCTCAGTCGATCAGAATCACCCTTGGTGAAAGGTATGACGTGAAATATTTACCACTAATTTGATTTGCTCCTGAATCTAAAAGTAAAACTGAGTTCGGCATTTTTTTTTTTTAAATTTAAATGCTGTAAATAAAATTTTTGTCAATAAATGACGTTTTACGATTGTGTGAATAATTTTTTTGATGAGATCTGGATGTACTTGAGTGTTTAAATATTTTCTTTTTATACAACGCAACCAATTAAAATAATTGTTTTTCTAAAATCAAATAAACTAGCTTAAGATTTACCCCCAACAAATAAAATTCCTTAGGGCAGATACACAACAGGAGGATGTAGCATAAGATTTATCTACTATTCATGGTTCCCTAATTTCTTACGTACAATCGACGGATTGCATGTTTAAAAACTTTATTATTCTAATGGGCATTTATACGTCGCTGCATATTAACTGCTGTGAAAAATTATTTTTCTAGTAAAAATTTACAAATTTTTCCCGATGAATAATAGATGGCAGCACATGCTTAAAAAGCTATTTTTCCCCCCTTTAAAGATAAATGGGAAAAAAAAAAGTTCGATCAAGGGCACAGCTGATAAAGATAAAATTCCTGATTAAATTAATATTCTTAATGTTGTACACCAATTTCCAACAAGAATTGTATAATCTGGAATGGTAGCACTTTTAGGGGTCATTTTAAGTAAGAAAAAATTTTATGAAAAAGTGTAAGCATAAAAATAAAGATTTTTAAGAATATTATAGAATAAGAACTTTTAAGGTTAAAATAAAGATTATTTTAAGTTTAATCTCTGGATGTCAAAATTAGAGGGGGATGGTATCTGAATTCCGATGTTGTGATTTATAGCTTACCAAATGTGCATAGAATAATGTGTCACATTATAGAGCTTAAAATATAAGTGAAATATGCAGACATATTTTAGTGTGTGTATGAAAATAAATCTAACTTCTGAATCTGAATATATAAGTTTAAACCTTAGCATAACATTGGTGATATTCGGTAGAAAGAGATTTTAGGGACTTGTCAAATAAAGAGATAAACCTTTCCGACTATCTATAAAATTCAGTTACATACTTTCCCTTTGAAGTGGAAGACAGTAATTACTTTTAATATTCAGATACAGATCTTTACGAAAATCCTTTCGGAAAAGAAACAACTGCTTAATCACACCCGCTCGCATTGTTCCAGGCTCAATTATCTTTTCCCTGTTAGTGCACCAGATGGCGCCTCCACTCCAGATAAAGAATTGAGTACAGATAGCAAGGAATCATATTATTAAATTAAAAAAAGATCCCGACATTTTATTATTTGGGTTATTAATGTTTCTGTACTAATTTACGTAAATTGTTACATCATATTCTTATTGATATGTAATAAAATTTTCATTTTGTCAAATAACTTCCGTTGATGGTTATACGGTATTTTTCTATGGTGCAACGTACAATTTCAGCATACTAGGGCATAACAGTAGTAGGGAGAGGATTATCTCGTTGATGGACATATATGTATATATGAAGCATACTTTATCTAGACGCAGGTCAGAGTATGTTAAAGTGTACTAAAAACAGTTTTTATTACACTGTTAAAGTATATTTGTTGCCGAATGTATAACTGTATGTGGAGGTCCAAGAAAACGTCATTTCCAACTCAGAACAAGTACGATAACGTAGTTTATTGTGGGACTCGAACCCACGAACTGCAATAACGAAGAACTGTAATCTGTCGAATGTATATTAAATTTAGAAATAAAATAACCGTGCCAAAATGTCGGATTCATAAAAAAAAATTTAAATTTACTGTTATTCTCATGTCTTGCATATATTGTATTGTTCTATTTATAAATGCTAACATTTGTATATTGTTGATTTTTCCAAATCAGTGGAAGGAACTTGATTTGACTACTAAGAAAAATAGTCCAGATTTTATGGGGAAAAACTGAGAAATAGAACTTTTTTTATCCAATCGTACATAAAAATTCTTTCTATGTACTTTTTTTCTGATCTACCTTTATATAGTTTACTCTGTAAGCATAATGCATTCAACATGTCTGTTCTTATTTTTGCAGTAATTCGTAATTTTAAATTTTTCACCCCTTTTACTTAACCATAATCAGTTAATATGCAAGTGATAATTAAAATGCAGGTTGACAACGTTTTTCCATAAGATGCACGTTACGTTATAATACTATTACAGAATCTCTCTGCGATACCTTTTTTTTTTTAGCTTCAATACACCCCGTATGAAATTAGATAAATTATTTTAATTGAAATAGAGAGTTCATAATTAATAGAAAATATTTTGCCTTCTAATAGATATGGGACTTAAGTAAACAATTACCTAATTTCCAGTGGTATATAATTCGCAGATCATAGTGCTATACATATATATTTTGAGAGAAAAATATCGTATAACCCGCAGATGTGATTTAGAAAAATGAAAGGCACACGGAAAAAAAAAATATCTTTTAGCGTTAAAAAAAATTAAATTTAAACTGTTTTACTTAATTATAACTTTTTCTTTAAATTAAAAAAGAAATTTAACAAAGAGGAAAATTTTACATATAACAGTAAGAATATAGTCTAAAAATTTACATTAATTGGTACAGAAACAACGATACAAATAAATTATTCGAACGCATATTTAAATAAGTTAAAATTAAGAATTCTTAAAATGCAAATTAATTTAATATGGCTATGTGCGGTCTGTATTATACTACAGTTATGGCGCCATCTGGTGAGCTTACAGTGAAAAACAAATCGGACAGTGCTGCATAATACTACTATTTCAGATTATAAAAATGTTATCTCACTATAAATATACAAAATGGAAAATATTAATTTAATCGGGTACTTTTATTGAAGCTGCTGTGTCCCAGGCTAAAACGAAATTTTTTTGTTCCTCATAAAAAAAATTAAAAATTTTCTGTGTAATTATGAATAGGTGCTGCCATGTTATTCTTTAGCAAATTAGAAGAAAATTTTAAGTTTTTGAACGTAAATTCCGCGGATTATAGGCAGGAAATTAGAGTATCAAAATTCTAGATATGACAATTGTAATATATGCAAAGTTTTCTGCATTTGTGAGCTTTAGTAATATTTAAGTAGAAAAATATGTTCGTACAGATAGAATTGAACTTCTACCTATTCGTGAAAAGTAATAATGAAAGACTTTCAGTTTGTAAATTTTGTTACAAATGTGATAGAGAAGAATTCCTGTAAGACACTTTGTACCAAACCTAATAAATTCATTAAATCAAATTATAATAATGTACACATCAACTTCTGTGTACTTCTTTTGCCCTTTTTTTAAAATTTAGAAATTTAAACAATCATGTGGTAAAGTAATTATATTTACATCATTACTTACCTTTCGAATACAGAAATGCGTGTTGACATGCACATGCGTGCGTCATTGTACAGTGAACAGGTGGTTATAAAGTATGTGTTGTGGAACTAATTAATTAGCAAGTGCTACACGACCTGATCTATTTTAACTGTTGTTGGGTATCTTTATTTGATGTACAGAATAATTTTCACTTTAACTACTAATTTTGTGCCATTGAAATGATATAAAATCATAAAGTTTTGATAATTTGTGCTGTGTTATTGCTTGGAGTTCATATCTCATTTCATACAACTTAGCATTGTGGTGCAATTAAGTTTAGCTTCTAATCAAGTAATATAATTTCCTGTTGTACTGTAAGCTAGATTTTCCCCCCTCCAGGTTTCCATAACATAATTGTATAACCAAGGCTTTGGTGTGACCTCTAGTTTAAGTTTAGAATGTGTATGTACTTTGGCAACATTTGAGATAAAGGTAACATTTATTTTACCTTGAAGTGGATGGGTTTAGGGTAAATTTTATATTGTTGAAGAGCCCATTATCCTAAAATTTTAATCCTTTTACTTAACTTGATTCTCCCCTATTCAGATTTCTTGGTTGCCACTCAAGTAATAACTATGTGTGCTGGCACTGGAACTTTCAGTGATTGTATAAAAATAATAAAGACAGACACCAGAACAGAAAGATCTTCTACAGGAAAAAAAAAAAAAATATGTT